>VUQK01005959.1:1878-28572 GCA_015106715.1 Bujurquina vittata | reverse complement strand
TATTTAATAAACTGCACATTTTCAAAAGTATTTATCAAATAAATTTCAGTGTGTGTGTGTGTGTGTGTGTGTGTGTGTGTGTGTGTGTGTGTGTGTGTGTGTGTGTGTGTGTGGTAGAAGGTATCACTTCCAGTTTGCTTAATGCAACTAAAAGTGTGCCCTAGGGTTCAATTGAAAGCCCAAACCAAAATAGCAAGCTTTCATTTTTATGCTGATGATATGGCGATGGGCTGCTCTGCATTTATTCCTAAACTGGCTCTCTTTTGGCTGCAATCATTTCGTAATACAGTATGGTTTAATCCTGACAAAAATAAACTAATAATGTTAAAATCAAAACCACTGAGCCCTTCATGCATCACTGAAGTCCAGGGCTCTGAGATTGAGTCAGTATCTCAGTATAAGTACTTGGGAATTATAATCGCTCTCTCTTTTACACCTCACGTTCACCAGCTGAAAGCAGCAGCTGTCAGAGACTGGCTGCTCCCGCTTTTTTTTTTTAATATGCATTTATCCAATAATTGCATATGCCGAATGCTGTCTATCATTGAGCACTAAGATTTATTACAATCCTTGAAGTTCTCTCCCAACATTGTGCACTGCATCCTTGGGTGGGACAGTCTCCTTTGCCATATCATGACTCAACCACTGGTGCATTCTTATTTATAAGACTATTCTTGCCTTGTTCCCATCTTATCCTCTGACTTACATTTACTAAAAAAATGTGTGGGAAGTTATTGTCTTTTGTCCCAAGCCTCATTCCTTCTGTCTGCCCTGAAAATTTGCACTGAATTTGGAGAAAAGCATTCAAACTTGCAGCTCCCGCTTCCAGGAATTGGCTGCAGAATCAGCTAAAACTAAAACAAAAGGTGGTCTAACTAAATGAATTTTAGGTGATTTTAAAAGACCTGGAAGGCAGGATCCAGTTACTTCAGGCTGTAGAAACAGAACAGAGGTTTCTGGCACAGCTTCATTTGCTTCCAAGATGCATGGAGACACTCCAGCAACACATGTAGTATAAAGAACTATTTTATTGCTTGACTGATGTGTTTCGGCACGTAGCCTTCATCGGGGTCACAGATGCCAAGCAATGAAGTTATTCTTTATGCAACAAGTGTTGAGCAGCAACCTCTTTAGTTAATTCAGGTTGTAGACGCTTTGCCTGAATATGACCACCCCTGTTTTTTACCCCCAGGCGATGACTTTTTCTGATGTTTTAGGCATCAGTGGCACTGAAGTTCATACATTTTGGTTAATAATGTATTTGACTTTTTATCACTTGTGCATTTGCTACGCTTATTTTGTGTATTTTGGCTGTGTGTATTTGCCTATGTTTTCCTAGTTTCTGAAATAACCAGTGATTGTACTGCTGTGTGTCTTGGCAAGGACATGCTTGCAAAAGAGATTTTTTAATCTCAAGTCTCACATATAACAATCTATCCTTATATATATTAATAAATATTGTTTTCAGATATTTCAAATGTTTTATATTAGGTACTAAATGATTAGTAGAATACTAGACAAAGATGCTATATAGACAGAGTTAAGTGTGGCACAATTTGCTACTACTGCGGGGTATCACAATGTTGCACCATACCTGTTCTCTGCAATCAGTATCTGCTCCAGCAGTTTTGCAGACTCATACGTGATCTCCACAGCAGGTGACTGCTGGAGTTGAAGCAGCAGCTCCAGGCCTCCATGCAACCGGATCTTGTTACATATCTCCTCGGCCACCTGACGACCCACGGTGGGTAAAACCCAGGCCTCCTCCACCAGCTGGAAGATCTCCGCGATAGCCCTGCGGGTCTCTTCTGAAGCCGAGCTCTCCTTGGCTGACTTCAGCCTACTGATGGCGGACCGCAGGGCGGGAAGTGACGTGTCCAAGACCGCCTGGACGTCGGCATTGATCCCCGGAGAGATGGTCTTGGGGTCGCATCCGGAGCCGCTCCTCCCTCTCTGCAGCCGGCTGACGTATTCCGGGACTGTGAGTCGGTCTGCGCTGAACATGATGGAGCAATGTTGGTAGAGCCTCCACAACAAGAGCGTCAGGGAAAAAAGCATCTACCGGTGCAGACTAGCTGGATCTGTGTGGATGCGCACTCCAAGAACCAAAACTGTTGAGTTCGCTTGGGCCTGTTCAGCCTGCCTTGTAAACAAAGCCAGCTCTTGCAGATGATGTGCCAGTCAAGGCCTCAGTTATGAATCAAAAGTGACAGCTTTCACCAAATTGCATCACCTCTCTCTGGGTGTCGTCCCCGGCAGACTCTCAAGCAGATCTTGAGCAGGTCAGCGGCTGTTTACGCTTCACAGCTGCTCCTTTGTCTCATCCCACCAACCAATAAGCACAATTTATATTAGTTTCCTTAGAAAGGCAACATCTCAGAGCACAGGACTTCAAATTGAAAGACTGGGAAGCGCAACCTGCTTGTTTCCCCAAGAAAAATAGTAATGGACTATTGTTGTCTATCTCTTCGCCCGCATTCATTCGCTGAGACTTGCCAGACAAAGAAGACCTTTAGTTTTCATAGTTTCCCTTCCAACGCACCCAACGCACTGCAGCGGCTCGTTTTCTGCAAAAATATCAAATATGATGCTCCTGTACTGCAGGGTCTCCTCACTTGACATCCTCCGGTCAGCATCCGCAGGCTGCCTGCATCTTCAAAACATTCGCACCGCCCACCGGCTCCGGATATACTGTCAAGGATGTACAGGAAAAGAAGCAGCCCCGCGCCTCATCCTCTCCGCTCCCTGCGTCACAGCCGGTCAGCGCATGCGCATCGTGACCAGGGCGTTTGTAAACACTGCAGGCCCTGTGTAGGAGGAGCTGGAGAAATGAAAGGTACCGACTGGGTTTAAAAAAAAAAAAAAGAATTATACAATAATTTTTATTAGAATTTTCCATAGGAACCATTTTTACCTTCGTTATGCTCTTAATGATAGTAGAAATACGAGGCACACATATAATCCAAGTTTGTACGGATTCCAATTACACATGTATATTCATATATGAATAGACATTTGATCCGAACATTTAGGTCAGAACAAATAACCAACAGTTACACCAAAATACCACAAGGAAAAGTAAAGAAAGAAAGAAAGAAAGAAAATGAAACTCTTAGACAGGTACAGTAAACATCAACTATTTCTTTAATCTTATTTATCAGGGTCACACAAATCTCATATTTCATTTTCTTCACCTACAAGTTTTGTATCCTTAACAAACAAACAAACAAAATGAAGCCCAAATCTAAAATTTCTCTTGCTCACCTTTCTGTATCTATGTTATTCTTCAGGTCTCATCTTGTCCTGACGCATGTTATAGCGTGAAATGATCACTTAATGATCTACAAACTACTTAAAATGTAAAAACAACTTTGCTCAGAGGTCAATGCCCCCCCATCTGTGTTTATTTGTCCAAGTAGACAGAGGTTTGCAAATAAGGTTAAAGTCAACAAGGAGGTAGGATGACTGGCACATGCTTCCAATGATTGGGAGCACACAGTGCTTCATTATTTCCTCAGTCTGTCCTCTGACACAGTGCAGGCAACATGGCGCTGTGGGGCTTGCTGCTGCTCGCTCTGCTCACCAATACTTTAGCTTCAGATGGTGAGTCTAACTTCAAAACTCTGCTTTAAACTTCTTGAAGGTTTTGTTGTGAGAAAGCTGGGGTAGTGGTTTTGTGCATCGTTCAGGACCCTGCTTTAAAAAGATCTAATTTGGGGCCTGTTAGTATACTGTGTGTATATTCAGAGTACCTCTGTCAACTGCTACATATTGGATAAAACAGCTAAATTGTGCTCATTTATTAAAGTCCTTCATGTATTAAACTTAATAGATTCTTTTTCTATCAGATATAAGGAAAAAATGAATAAAGTCTTAAATTACTTTTTTGTTCTATATATATAAAACTGTAATAATTTTTTAATTATCAGAATTTTTGTCTGTCAGTATATTTTAAAAAATCACCATTAATTTATGAATACTTATAGGATGAACTAACATTTAGTATCCCCTATCCCATGAGTCTTTGCCATTGGCATGCTGTCAAAGCCTCATGGGAGCTATAATCAAATTTAACTTTATTAACCAAAGGAGGAAATTAATTTGTGGTACAAACAGCGGACAGAGTGACTGACTTTGCTGTGTTATATGTTTATCTTCAGAGTCCTGCATGGATCGCTGCGAAAATGGTTTTGACTCCCAGAAGAAGTGCCAGTGTGACTCCATGTGCAAGTATTACAAAAGCTGCTGCTCTGACTTTGAAGCCGTCTGTGGTATGATAAGTAAGAAACCTCTCTGATCATTGTGTTGTGAAGCACTCACAGGGAAGGATGGATGCTGATATTTCTTTCATACCCTCTCAGCTCGTGGAGACACCTTTGAGTTTGCTGAAGATGATGATGATTACAGTGAGCTGTCTGTAGGCACCACTCCACCCCCACGCCGTCCAGCACTCAAGCAGCTGAAGCCCACACAGCATTACATCCCGGACTTCAATCACAGAGCGCAACAGCACCTGGAGACCACACTTGAAATGACCAGACCGACCCAGCGGAGGGTTTCTGACAGGCTGCGGGCAACTGTGGCACACACAGACACCTACACACTCGAGGACCTCATTACAACTAGTGCGGCAGCTGAGGCGACCACCGTTCCCGTCACAGCAGCCACCACCATAGCCCCCGACCCAGACGCTGAGGTCTGCAGCGGCAGGCCTTTTGACGCTTTCATGCAGTTCAAAAATGGCTCTATCTATGCCTTCAGAGGTCACTGAATGAATTCACATTTTACCTGACAACCAAGCTCTGTTTGTTTTATTTAAAAGTAATCATGATGATCATGGTGTCTTTGTTTTCCAGGGGACTACTTCTTCGAACTGGACCAGAAGTCGGTGATTCCTGGTTATCCCAAGCTCATTAAGGATGTGTGGGGCATCACCGGGCCTATTGATGCTGCATTCACCCGCATCAATTGCCAGGGGAAGACCTACATCTTTAAGGTGGAAGCACAGGAAATCAAATCAAATCCAATATTGATGACTGTAACTGTCTGGCAGATGTCTTCTTTAGTCAGTCTGTCTTTAATTATTTGGCACTTTGCAAACAAATCAGAGGACAATAATAAGACAACAACAGAAGATGGTTTAAGTTAAAAAAAAAAATCTAAAATAAATAAATAAATAAATCTAAAATTCTATTTCAAAAAATGAATTAACTACAAATCTAATGTTTAATTATGTAGGGAAACAAGTACTGGAGGTTTGACAATGGTGTGCTGGAGGATGACTATCCTCGAGATATCAGCGTTGGCTTTGACAGGATTCCCGATCACGTGGACGCGGCATTTGCCCTTCCTGCTCACAGTCACCACGGAAAAGAAAAGGTCTATTTTTTCAAAGGTACAACCAGATGTTTTGGTTTGTATACATTTCCAGATATTCCTGTAATATTGAACAACAGTGGCTAATCATACCACATTTCTTCCAGGCGACCAGTATTATGTGTATGAGTTTCTGCACCAGCCATCTCATGAGGAGTGCATCAAAATGTCTGAGAGCTCTCCGTCCTCTCCCTTCAGGCGCTACACTGATGTGTACTACAGCAACTACGAGCGTTTCTTCAGCGAGCTCTTCTCTGACTGTGAGTTGTGCAGTTTTAGACCAATTTGTCTGGAGTGGAGTCAGGTGTGTGTGGTTTAACTTGTTTTTATCTTCCGCAGTGCCTCAGCATCATGGCAATCACCACTTCATTAACAAGGACTGGAAGGGCCTCAGGTCTCCAGTGGATGCTGCCATGGCAGGCAGAATCTACGTCAGTCCTTGGAGGTCGACACGACGCCGCTACAACTACCAGCAAGGCCAGCAGTGGCTCCAGCAGTGGGGTCAGAGGAGACAAAGCCGTTCACCTGCCTGGATGTCCTTTGCCGAACAGGGGATGAACATGGGGCAGGAATTTGCTGAAAGGGGGATGGAACTGGGTCTGCGACTGGCAGAGAGGAGGATGGAGATGGAGGAGAGGCTGGGGAGAGGCTGGGACAGAAGGTGGGATCGAGACTGGGACCAGGACAGACAGTGGGATCAAGACTGGGACCAGGATAGGCGGAGAGATCGTTACGGCCAGAACAACAGAGGCAACTATGACTCCAGAGATGACAGATACCGTTACGACTTCCAAAGGGATATGCCCATACAGACCGTCTACTTCTTCAAAGGAGGTAACAGATTCAGAATGGAAGGAGCCATATCAGTTTTACTGAAAATGTATTCATTCATTAAGTTTTGCTGCTTTGCAATAGCTGGTTAATTAATTACTTGCTTTTTTTAATATTAGAAGGTTTTTTTGGCATAGGCCCAGTGTGATTCCTTGTAGTAAGTCAACACATTTAAAAACAATCAGCAGTTGTAGGTTGGACCTCCTTTTGCCCCCAGAACTGTAAATCTCCGTGGCACAGATTCAACAAGGTGCTGGAAACATTCCTCAGTGATTTTGGTTCATATTGGCACGATAGCATCACACCACTGCTACAGATTTGTTGGCTTCACATCCTGTTTAATCTCCGATTCCATCACAGCCCAAAAGTGCTCAATTGAATTGTGATCTGGTGACTGCAGAGGCCATCTGAATACAGTGAACTCATTGTCATGTTCAAAAAACTAGTCTCAGATGATGCGAACTTTGTGACATAGTGCATCATACTGCTGGAGGAAGCCATCAGACGATAGGTACAGTCTCATCATGAAGGTATGGATGTGGTCAGCACCAGTACTCAGGTAGGCTGTGGTGTTTAAAAAACGCTCAGGGACCCAAAGTGTGCCAAGATAATATCCCCCACACCACATGCTTTCATGTTGTTTACACCAAATTCTGACTGTACCATCTGAATATTGCAGCAGAAATTCATACTCCATTTCAGACCAGACATTTATATAAGCTTCTATTCTCCAGTTTTGGTGACCTTTTGTGAATTGTAGCCCCAGTTTCCTGTTCTTAACTTATAGGAGTGGTACCCAGTGTGGTCTTCTGCTGCTGTAGTCCATCTGCTTCAGGGCTCAACGAGTTGTGCATTGAGATGCTCTTCTGCATAGCTTGGTTCTAACAACTGGTTATTTGAGTTACTGCTGTCTTCCTATCAGCTCAAAGCAGTCTGGCCATTTACCTCTGACCTCTTACATCAACAAGGCATTTTCAACTAGAGAATTGCCACTCTGTGGATATTTTCTTTTCAGTCCATTTTCTGTAACCCTTGTGAACAATCTGTGTGGGAAACTCCCAAACTCAGCAGCTTCTGAAATACGCAGACCAGCCTGTCTGGCATTAACAATCATGCCATGTTATAACTCACTTAAATCACCTTTCTTCCCCATTCTACCCCTAACAAATGAGTGTATATAAATCATTAAACATACAGAGGTAGAGCTGGAGTAACGGAAAAAGCACAAATAAGGGGCAGAGTATGCCATTAGTTATTGCCTTTATTTCAAAGGTTCATGGGATCTGTAATGAAATCAAATCCCTTTTAAGGGGGGGGACATTAGAGGAAATTAATTTGGTCTGAGGTATGAGGATAGAAAAATATCTCTTTCTGTTGAACTCACACAGAATCCCACATAGTACATGTCACATCCAGTGTCATTCTGGTTCATGTTTAACACCACATATTAATAGCATGGTATGTGGAATAAGAAACACAAAACAGACAGTATGAATAATAAATGTGACTGGTGACGAGCATGTTGATAATGCACTTCATCTTCCCACAATATACAGTTTTTCAGAGTCTGAAAGACAAACTGAACGGCAGCCTTGTTTTTGTGTTTTCTAGATAAATACTACAGAGTGGACCTCAGGACTAAGAGAGTTGATCCTGCTGTTCCTCCATACCCCAGATCCATCGCCAAGTACTGGTTCGGCTGTTCAGACACCACTGGAGCAGAGAAGAAGTAGTTTCCAGTATTTTAAGTTTTAATCGTGATAACTGTAATTTGGTTAGTGTATAATAGAGCTGTTGTTTTTACTGAAACGAGCAGCGTTAGGAGTTAAAAGTATGTCAGATGTGCGCTGTTACCCATAACTAGCTGACTTCAGCAAATATTGGTATATCGGTGAGAGTCCACATGCAGCTTAGGGTCAAAGTTTAACTGGCTGATTTTCAGTCAGTTTTATTAAATGCAGCTAAAGCGAAAACAGGTTCAACTGAGAGAGCCAGAAATAGCCATGTTTCTTCCAAAACTTTATCAGTCTGAAAACCCACTAAATTCTGTTCTGATGATTAATCTGCAATTATAACTCCATTTATAAGGCTTTATGTTATTTAAATTCACTGCTTCTCCTATGTTCTGAATCGTCTATGTTTATTGCCATTTTATTAATTATGATCATGTATATGGTGAAGTAACAAAAATATTAACACAGATTTGAGGGAGGTTTAATCCACCTGTGGTCACCATCAGGGGAGTAAATGTGTTTTTAGCCAACAGGAGTGTTCGTGAGCTGTGGACACATTGGAAACTTTGACATTAGGTCACATAAATACAGTTGTACAGTTCCAGTGCTCTGAGTGATTTATGTGACAGAACAAGCAACCCTGTTGGGCTTTTCTCTAATGTGTAAAGCATGTACTGATTCAGAGTGAATCACATTTACAATCTGTTAAAGCCTGTTCTTACTGTGTTTCGCCCAAGACTAATAAAATATACACAGAGCAGCAAGTTCAGATCCTTTCTTCACACTTAACTGAAATCAATAAAAATGCTCATCACACTCATTCTGATTGTCCTCTGGGAACCATTTCAACTCGAATTCACACCTTCAACTCATTTAGAGTCGCTAATTAACCTAACATGCATATCTTTGGACTGTGCGAGGAAGTCAGAGTACCCAAAGAGAACAGGGGGAACATGCAAGCTCCACTCAGAAAGGCTTAAACAAACTGGTGGATTTAAACCCAGGATCTTGCTGTGAGGCGACAGTTAGGTGGCAGATACTATAGTACTTTATGTATTACATTTACTTAAGTAAAAAAAACACACACACACACAAGCAACCAGTCTTCTTAGATGTATCTGATATTCCCAAGCCGAATGAGTAAGGATCTGCATCATGAAAGGATCGAACACAGGACTTTCACCCGTGCGACTGGGCTTCATGTCCCGTGTGAATTAAAAGTAAACAGTTTTATTTTAGACTAGGTTGATCTCATTTTTAAAAATACCTTCTAAATCATTTTAATCATGAGAGCTGCAGTTACACAAATTAACCAACATTTATCAGGGAAGCTTTCCCACTAGTAACATAACTGCAGAACAACAAGCATGCAGTTGTTTTTGGATCAGACCTGCTCGCACAGTTTCTCAGAGGTCACGAGTGTTTGATCTGAACATTTTCGTAGCAGGGCTCATCAGTCACACCGACCATGGCTCCTTCGTTGGCAATGATTTCAATGAGACTTGCACCATCTCCCACTGGTCCCACAGTCCGATAGGCACTCTCAGTTTGTTCTTCATGTGGGTCAGAACGCTCGGTATTGTATCTCCATCAACCCTCAAATTACACCCTGAGTCAGCTGATGCCACTTCAGGCACGCTCCTTAAAATGGATGACAGTGGTCGTTTTGGAGCGCCGTTCTCTGTTGATGGAGTGTCAATCGGCCCAGAAGCAGAAGAGGAGTTGTGGGAGGAGTGCTTCCTCCTGATTGGCTTACAAACTCCAACCTCCTGTGCAGATGGTCCTGCCTGCTCCCAAACAGCTGCCCGAGCTCCCAGCTTCCTCCTGGGTGGTTTGGTAATGCCTTCACCTCCCTTTGGTTTAGACCTTGCAGACTCCTGCTCTTTTTGTCTCTGGAGGCTGCCGAGTCTTCGTAGCATGGCCTGAACGGGGCCCTCAGAGCTCGGCTCTATCTTCGTTATGGGCCTACCCGACTTACCTACTGTCACGTACACTGTGGTGACCTTATGAGAGCTCCCTGCTTGAGCATCAGTGGCAGACGAAGTCCCCTTATGAGCAGCTGTGTTAGACATAGTCCGTCTTCGTCCTGCTCCCCCAGGAACTTGCAGGGTGGCCCTTGATGGAGTTCTGTCTACTTCTTGGTCTGCTACCTCACAGCTTAACTCCTGATTGTTGGTTAAATCCACTCCATCTTTCTCCTCCTCACCCTCAGGTCCATCCTCCTCTCCAGTTCCAACTGCACTTCCCTGACTTTGGAGGGCTGATAGCATCAAAACCCCCCAGGATGACTTGGATTTGCCACGTGGAAGAGCACCAGGGTCCTGACCAGAACCACGCCTCTCTTTAGGGCTGAAGCGCGTACCTTCTGCAAACGAGACGGAGGGCCGCTTGGCTTTGGCAATGCTGGAAGTGCGAGGGATGTTGAAGGGTGAGGAAATGTCCTCACTACTGAAGCCCGATGGGTCTAAGAACATGTTACATTTTGAGCTCAACTCCTGGAACTCCCCACCCGCCACAGCCGGGATGTCTAACGGAGACAAAGAGTGAAAAGTCAAACTGTGCCAGAAAGAGTTTTAAAGAAACAGTTCTCCTCTCCACCAAAAGAGGGCACTGTAAAGGTTGGTAAACATTATTCCTGCTTCTACCTTCCATGGGAGGGACACAGTAAAGAGCTTCTCCCTCCTCCTCATCACTGTCGAAAGAAGACCCCTCAGTCACCCAGCCAGAGGAAGGAGGCTCAATGAAGCTGTGGTTGAAGGTCAGCTCGGGGTCATGGTGAGATACTGTGTGTGTACATGAAACATGGAAAGCAGATTAATGTGAAAGATAATGGTCAAATCCAAAAATTTGATCTAGAAGGCTGGATGAAAAATGTTTGTGAATTTAGCTTCATTGTCTGGCATTAATAACTGAAGTAATTCCTCAAACATTTCACCCAACTACATATTACACCATTAAGAAAGGTATTCTGTAATTAGAAATTATTAATTCAAAAAAATCTGTGTAATCAATCTTAATTTTTTCACATGTCAGAAGTTGTATTAAATGCTTCAAAGAGGCAAGCTGCTGATAAAAAAGCTGAACAAATGAACTTTGACATTTCACACTGCCCCACCCTTCAGCAATTGACCAAAATATCACAGCTTCTGTTCATAATTCCTGCACAAACAGTACAGATTAAAAGTAATTCAAATGTTAATGATTATTAAAATAGTCTTTCTTTTATGTTCTTATGTATTAGTACATCTTTCATGGAGTTGTGGAGTTTGTGTAGTAGGGACTGACCGGTGACACGAGGCAGGCCAGAGGACCAGTCAGAGATACACGGCAGGGCAGCACCAATATTTGCCAGGACGTTGTAAACGTGATACTTCATCCGAACCAAAAATCCACTACCAGCAACAATTGCTCTAGAAACAAAAGATATCATGTAAAGTTATTCAGGGACATAAACGCAGCCTGCTTTTTGTGGCTTACCGTCTATGCAAATTGAAGATAATACAAGCAAGGGAGCTACAGACCTGTCTTTGTCTCTGTCATCAGCCGGGCGTCCTCCACAGCACAGGCAGCAACACAGTACAGCAAGAAGCAACAGGACCAGAGGAACCAGTACACCTGCAAGCACAGCACCTCTGCCACCTGGTGCACACAAAACACACTTATAAAATAACATACAATGCACTGTAGGCACACAAATGTATACATTTATGCACAAAATTGAGTGATAATTGGGTGGATGGACGGACAGACGTACTGTTGGGACAGGCTCCAGTGACAGAGTCGCAGGCGATCCCCTCACCACAGTCACAGACAGAAGAACAGTTGAGGCCAAACCGCAGGGCAGGGCAGCTGCTGTTACAGCTGGAAACAGCCATGAGTCACAGTGAGTAAGAGCGTTAAATCCGGGTTTTATTTTGGTACTCGGCAAACACATAATAATGACGTAAATACATCTCTGAAAAGAAAATTAAGGGGGACACGTTTTTCATGTTTTAACCTGCTAACCTCAAATTGTATATTCAAAACAACAACAACTAGTTTCCAGAGCATACTAAATGTTATGTGGCTAAACTATGGATCTGGGCTTTGCGCTTAGAAAGGCAATGTTTATGGCAGCAGTGCTGTGAAATCCAAGATACCAAAGGTTCCTTAAATGCAACAAAAAGGGAGAAAAGGCTGATGTTATTCCATACATGTACACTACACCATCTTACAAGACAAGCAACACCAAAAAAGACAAAGAGAGAAATCAGAAAAAAAATATATTTGAAGGCTTCTTACATACAGTTCACTGCAGATTTATTAGTTGTGAAACCTTAACTTTACTAGCTGGCTTTGGGAGTGATTACCCATTGGATGGACAATGTAAAGGGCAGCCATGTAGGAAAGGTGGGTAGCTGCATTATTTTTATCAGGGTTGGTTTGACTGGAAATTTTTTTAATGCTACAACCTGGTGGAACATCCCACAACTAATTAGGTTAATTGGCAGTAGATGTAAATTTCTGAATTGCACTATTGTCTGTTAAATACATTTTTCTTGTCTAAACTTTAGATAACAGCTGCATAAGTTTAGCCAAAGATAAGCATTGCTTTAATTTGCTCACCTCTCCCCCTGAAAGCCTGGCTCACAGACACATCTTCCTGTCACATGATGGCAGTTACCATGAAAACAAGGACTACACAGGAAGCGGCAGGCGTCTCCAAACCTCCCGTCAGGGCAGAGCTCCTCACACCTGGACAAGGACACAAAGAGTGAGGAGAGAGACTACTAGTCCTAAATCTCAGCATCACTACATGCATGACAGTTTCACCTAATTTTCCTCCCTCATACTTGCAAACACTTTCAGACATGGTGGGTGGTACAAACTTTTCGTCCTGTATAAGCAGTGGCATCATTTACTCATTTTTTACCACTTTTGCATGCTTAGGCACATTAGCCATGAATTTCCAACTCTTCCAGGCAGGTCATTGAATTCATTTCCATACATATAAAAAAAAATTCAACCTGAGAGCTGAAACATACTTCTGCTAGGCGATCTATCCATCACGTTCAGGGAATTGCAGTACAACTTTTACTTTTTAAGCAGATTCAGTTCTTTGTGAGAAACTCAAACCCACATCATCTCTTCTCTTCTGGGTCTGACTTTCTGACTATGTCTCTGGTCAGCAAAATGAACTATTTACAGCCAACTCACAGATGTCAGAGCCTCCCACGAACAGCTGCATGCGCAAGCAAGGAAGTGTTTTCAGTGTTTTCCCCAGAACTCACCATAGGATAACAATGAAGAGTCTGACAGAAAGAACTATAATCTCTAACAGACTGACCATTTTTAATTTTTATTCACTGATTTGTGATCTAATTATTTATTTATTTTTGATTCCGTAGGCTGTTATTACATTAGCATTTCAATATATTTACAATACCAATTCCAAAAAAGTTGGGACACTGTGTAAAATGTACATAAAAACAGAATGCAATGAT
Source organism: Bujurquina vittata (assembly GCA_015106715.1). Taxonomy (NCBI): domain Eukaryota; kingdom Metazoa; phylum Chordata; class Actinopteri; order Cichliformes; family Cichlidae; genus Bujurquina; species Bujurquina vittata. The sequence goes on along the minus strand of VUQK01005959.1, from coordinate 15,149 downwards.
TTGAAAATCTCATAAACCCACATTTTATTCACAAGAAATCATAGAAAACTTCAAATGTTTAAACTGAAGCATTTTACTATTTCTTGAAAAATATGATTTTTTTTTTAATTTAATGGCAGCAACACAGCTTAAGTTGAGATGGGACAACAAAAGGCTGGAGCAACTAATGCAGTCAATTGGCAACAGGTCAGTAACATGATTTAGTTTAAAAACATCTTAGAGAGGCAGAGCTTCTCAGGAGTAAAGCTGAGCAAAGGTTCACCAAATCTGCAAGCATTTATCTATCTCATCAGCTACAGTACATAATATCCGCAGATTCAGAGAATCTGGAGAAATATCTGTGTGCACAGGACAAGGCTGAAAATCAATATTGGATGCCTGTGATCTCAAACACCATTGCATTAAAAATGGGCATGTTTGTGTCACTGAAATCACTGCACAGGCTCAGGAACACTTCCAGAAATCACTGTCTGTCAACACAGTTCACAGTTCCATCCACAACTGAATGTTAGAACTATCATAGCTAAGAAGACTCCACATGTGAACATGATCCAGTAATACTGTGCCAAAGTTCATTTAAAATGGACTGAGAAAAAGTGGAAACTGCTCTGTGGTCCACAACAAATCAAAATCTGAAATTGTTTTTGGAAAACATGGATGCTACATCCTCCAGAGTAAAGAAGTACGAGACCATCCAATGTGTTATAAGTGCTCAGTTCAAAAGCCTGCATCTCTGATGGGTGTGCATCAGTGCCTCTTGAATTGGCACCTTGCACACCTGGAAAGGCACTATCAATGCTGAAAGGTATATACAGGTTTTAGAGCAACATATGCTCCCATCTAGACAACGTCTTTTTCATGGAAAGCCTTGCATATTTCAGCAACAGAATGTTAAAATACAAACTGCAGCTATTACAACAGCATAGCTTTGTAGTAGGGGTGTTGAACTGGCCTGCTGGCCTGCAAAAGTCCAGCAGCTAGTTTCCTCAGTTTCCAGACATTATGGATCATTGCTAAAAGAAGAGGGAATGCTACACTTTTCTCAGTTTAAATATTTGATGTGTTTTCTATTTTCTTTTGCGAATAAAATATAGCTTTATGAGATTTGCAAATCATTCCATTCTGTTTTTACTTACACTTTATACGGAATCACAATTTTCTTTGGAACTGGGCTGTAATTTGGAACATACGGCTTTCCTTTGACCTGTTAATTGCTTTGATTATGGCAAGTGGTCCAAAAATAAAAACATATTTTTAAAAAAAGGTTGAGAAATAATGACTTATGATGTACTTTGTAGAGCAGTTAGTTGTAGTTTCATGGCCCAAGGTTTTGAGAATAACCCAAGGTTTTCACAAAGGTTGCTGCTTCAGTTTTTTATGGTGGTAATTTGCATATACTCCAGAATGTTATGAAGAGTTATCAGATGAGTTGCAGATAATTGCAAAGTCTCTCTTTGCAACAGAATTCACTACAATCCAAAAAAAGAAAAAAATTTCACTTCATTTCAGTAGCCGCAAAAGTACCTGCTGAAACAAAAACCAACCAAACTCCCCATGCATTGATTTCACAAGAATAGGATGCTATCACTCAGGCTTTAACCCTGAAGATGATCGACAGCATGCCAGGGCAAACTGTCTTGAAAGGGAAGGGCCAGCACTGCAAATATTGAAAAACACAATTCTCATGTCATTGTCAAAACGTTTGGCCATGCTTGTAGTATGAAAGTTTTTGTCTTATTGCTAATGTTTGCCTAAAACATGCATGCACACCTGGGTCCAGCCCATCCGGGATCACACCTCCGACACTTCCCAGTTTCTGGGTCACACGGTTCATTATTCCTGCATCGTGGACACCTGTCCTTGCAACCGTCACCATAAAAACCAGACGGGCAGGGGCGGTCGCATCGTGTACCATTCCAGCCGGGATCACAGGCAGCACAGGCGCCATCAGTAGGAGAGCAAAGCTGGTTGCCTTTACAGTGACCACAGCTGAAGACAGAGGCTAAAGTCAGAAGAGCTAGTCAAACATCTTGAAAGTTCAGCAGTAGAAACACACGCGTACATACCTCCTTTTACATTCAATGTCATACTTCCCCGCTTCACAGGGCTGGTTACATGAGACACCGTGGTACCCTGGGTCGCACAGACACCTCCCAGTTATTTGGTCACAGATGCTGTGTTTAAGGTCACATTTACAACTCTGGTCACAGCTGGATCCCCACAACCCAGCCTTGCACTCGCACACACCACTGCGTTCATTACACGGTGACTGGTTACACTGGCACATGAGTGAACACTTTTTCCCCCAGTGTCCCTTGTGGCACTGACACCGGCCTGTCAGCTGGTCACAGCTGGGGCCTACAGACCCCCCGATGTCACACTGGCAGAGCTTGGCGCAGGCTGAACCCCACCAGCTAGTGTCACAGGTGCAGTTTCCGTGGATCGGGTGGCAGCGGCCGTGGACGGAGCATCTACAGGTGTGCTGGCACAGCGGACCCCAGTAGCCTGGGTTGCAGATGCAGCTGCCAGTGACCGCATGACAACGCCCGCTGGGATGGCACTTACACACCTGACGACAGTCTGGAGCCCAGAACTCAGGAGGACACTCTAGAAGCAGTACATAGAGAGCATTTACTACACTAATGTGTTTTTACAATGGCAAAAAGTAACGAAGTACATAAGGTAGTTTGACATAGTTAGAATTTTATAGTGTTTTTATACTTATCTATTTGTTTTTTTATTCTACCAACATTGGTTTTCAAGAAACAAAAAACCCTTCCATCTAAACTGTGGTGACAACTGTTATAATGAATGGACTTTTTAACTCACGGGATTTACACTCAGCACCATAGTAGCCAGCCGGGCAGCGACACAATCCAGGATATAAACAGATCTCACCCTTCAGACAGGCCTGCTCACCCTCACATACAGCTGTGCACACGCGCGCACACACACACACACACACACAAAGAGAAAACTAAGCAGCTATAGAGGCAGTATCAGCATAAGAATAATAAGCATTAGAATAATTGAACTCACGTATTGTGCACTCTTTTCCCTCTTGACGCCATCCAGGGCAACACGTCAGGGTAGAGGGATCCCTGAACATTACAAACATCATCAAATCAGCCTGACAAATCTGAAACCTAGCAGATAAAATGCTGGAGTGCCTGCCCAACAAAATACAACCTCTTGACATTATGATTCCGTCACAAAAACTGATTCTCAAAGCCAAACACTTTCACATACAAGCTTCAGTAACCCACTTAAGATTCAAAAGCCAGCAGCTGCCAGTGAAGGTAAAGTTAAACATGTACCTCATGTTCAGGCAGACGTTCTTCCCAGCAGGATCCAGAGTGTGAGGGCAGGACAACACACAACAGAGCAGAGCACTGAGAGCTCTGAGGAGAAACTTCATCTCCAATCCGAAAACACAACCTGGGACCAAATGTATTTCTGTCTTTATGTCTAATCTTGACTCCTCTTTGTCTCAACTCGAGGGGAGCAAAATGAGAGGCAGTACCTATCTTTCTGTCGACCCTCCACCCTTCCCTCCTTCCCTCTTTCTGTCCGGTGAGTCGTCTTGTGGCTCCAGCACAGCCAGAGAGGTCGAAGCCCCTGGGTTTCCTCTTCCCATTTCCTGGGGAAGTCAGAGCCACTTCCTTCTATTCAGCCAGACACAGAGCTTTTTAAAGATGGTCGAACACTAACACACAAAACTCGCCATACACACTGATGGGGCATGCACAAACACACACGCTCACACACACTGACGTTCACCCTTTTCCCAGAATCTGTTGTAGACAATCTTACAGGACATGATGAAGGAAGCCTTCGTCCTCCTTATAAGTCGTGAAAGTTGGTACAAACATGGTCACGTAAAAGTTTATTCAGCAGTTAGGGTGGGGGTTATAAAACTGACATTGAATCACTTGTGTAAATATATTCTGTGTTTAATGTTTTTTTAATTGAAATCTCAATGTCACACATTTTCAATTGTTTTATAATAAAATTCACTCAGATAGCAAATGACATCTTAAATGTGTTTACCTCCACAGAAAATATTCCATTACAAACATGCTTACAAAAATAAATTGCCAACACAATATTTTTTTCAGGAGAAGGTGGTTTTACTGGATGTTTATTCATTCTCCCTCTGCAAATACCACCGTTGCTGCCTGAGTAGTGCTTTTTTTATTTTTTATAGGGAGCAGATGGGCCAGACACAGTTAAAAATGTGGCTTTATGATTAAGTCGTATGTGGTGGTGCTGAACGCACATCGTTATGGCATCACTATTAAATACACCCAAAACACTAATGAATCATGATTCATTTTTCTTTTCACTACAAGCACTAAAATAAGGCTTATGGGGTTAAAATGCACTGACTGCTGACTGCACTCCTTGCGCATAAAAGTGCTTCAAATCATAATAAAAAGCGGAACCACATGGCTTTAAAATTCCCCTGCTGAGGCATGAGTTAGATTATAATTGTGTGTCAAAATATTTGTATTAGTTAAAGATGAACAGAACTTAATTCACTGCTTTATGTATGATTATAGTAGATAGTTTTAGTTTTAAATAGATGCTATTATGTCTTTGGTTTTGGAGGAGGGATATAAATACTGATTTTTCTGAAATACCAAAAATACATTTTTTTACTATAGTAAAAAATATGATTGTCTTACTGTACAGAATACTTTAGTATTTTTTCTGATATTATGCTGCAGTTAAAGTGTGTTCCTCTTGGTTTTTTTTACCTTCTATGGTAAAGGAGAAGGCATGATGGAAATTAACAACAGAGCAACATAAAGTAATCAGGACTTAAACCGAATTTTAAAAAATAAAAAAGCTGGTGGGCTTGTTTAAAAACATGCTCACACTCTTTCTTTATACCAGCATGATGCCCTGGGTCTGCATTCAAATGTCCTCATAAGATTTGCCCGACACACAACCACAGAGAAGTTGTGACTGAGGTGAGGGGAAAGTGGCTGACAAACGTGGAGAAATCTCTCAGTTTAAACTTTGTGGTCTGTACCACCAGGCTCAGGAAGACCTCAGCTGCTCCGCCTCTTCATTGGCCTCGGAGTCTCCGATGATCTCCCAGCAGGAGGCGGAGTTGCTCATGTGGGTGGGACTCGGGCCACTGCCCGACCTCGTTAGGAAGCCAAATCTGTAGGCAACAGAGTAGAAGAGACAGGCCTGAGATCCAATCTCTGATCAGGGATTACAGCTAAATATAGACCGGGATTGAAAAAAATCTGAGGACAGTGACACTGTTGGCAGAGTGACAGAGATGGAACAAATGCATGGGCTGGTGTCCTGCTTTTATGTCTGAGCAGTTCATTTTTTTATTGCCCTTGCCCTGTGTTTATTGAGAGCAATTGTGCAAAGTGCTAAAGCTGTTAGAGTTTTTTTTATCATTTCAATTTGTCTGCATTCTGTTTCAGTTGCAGATGCTTACGGTGCTGATTAAACAGCTTTAATCAGCACCGTAAACTCACGCAGGAATGAAGACAGCAAAAATAAAATGCACCATCGCGCTCTGTGGCTATTTGCAACCGGAGTGTTAGTGCAATATCATACTCACAGATTTCGAATGCGTGACTCAGCTGGTTTCTCTGTTCCATTTACTTCTGTGCCATCCACTTCTGTTTGCTCAAACAGAGAACTCCTCTCTTCCTCATCACTGCAGAGGAAAAACAGTCACTCAAACCTCCTGAACACATTTTTTCATCTGGACATTGTTTCTGATTTCTGTTCCAATAATGATGAATATAAGTGAGACCTGCTGCTGCAATCGTTCACAGCAATCCCGAGCATCTTGGCCTTGATGAGCTTTCTTTTTTTCTTGATGGCAGAGCGTATGGCTTCTAAGAGAAAACCCGGACACCTTTCCTCATTCAGTATCTCCCTGCAGACACATACAATCCTTTCAGTGTGTAAAAACTCACGCCCAAATTCAGTTTACTGAACTGTGGAACATAACACCATCAACTAAAACAAGAATGTACATACATACACATGCTTCCAGGCACGAGACCCACCTCTTATAGTAGTTGAGCTCCTCCTGCACCAGAAAGAGGTTGGTTTTTAGCTCGTTCCTCTCGAAAAGGATGTCACGCACCTCCTTCTTGGTGAAGCATGGCTGATCAGGATCCTTCTGATCTGCCTTTTTCTTTGGCTCCTGTACTGTTTGACTTGGTCGGGGCTGATGGGACAGCAAATAGTCATCAGGTTCAGCCAACTGCAAAACTATTTCAGCAAAGCAACTATTTAAGCAGAAGTTATTTGTTCAGTAGTACAAGCTTAAACTTTCTGGAACGCTTAAGAGTGAAGTTGTGGTCCAACGTTAACAGACTTTCTTGGCTTTAACATCTTAAGTAAATATTAAAGTATCTCTGAGAAGCATGTAATTTATTGGCCAGAAAAGTAAAGAAACTTATAAAGTATGAAGCATCCTGTGACAGGTGTGCATACAGGGGTGTTGCTGTTGGTTCTGTCAAGCTGTGCTCGAAGGTTTTCTATTTCTTTGCTTTTCTCCTTCAGGTCGGCCTCCATGTCGGCCTTCCTCTCCACGGAGCTCTTCAGCTGGGCCTGCATCACATTCTGCTTGTGTCGCAACTCTCCATTCATTTTCATGAAGCGGTCCAGCTGCTCCTGGAGCTGCCGCACGCACACACACACACATGCACACACAAACACACACACACACACATACACACATATACATGTAAATTACAAATTTGAACCAAGAGCAGTACTACACACAGTTGAAAACAAAGTCTAATGCAAAAATCAATGAACCCCCGGCTGAACCAAAAGGACGATCTAGCATTGGAAGTGTAGTAAATAAGATTTCTGTGCATTTAAAAAAAAGCATCTTTTTGACAAAAATAAATAATCCTCATTTAACTCAATTAAACCCAAACTAAAGTATTTTCTTTCCTCAGTTAACGCTGAACTGTTCTTTCTTTCAGTTTTAAAGTCAGTTGATGGTGTGCAAAACATTAACAAACACACCCAGTTATGGCTGCTATTTAAATCATGTGGTATACATGCCCCAACACACATGCAGGCGCGTGCAAAGACTCACACAATAGCACACGGCCCCACACTAGCCGTATCAGGGTGAAAACAGTGCCCTGACTTGTCTAAAGTGCAGCTTAAATCTTCAGTCACTACGCGGATAATCTCTGTCCTCTTTTCCTGACACTTAACACACTTTCTGCCTTTCAGTGTGAGTCCTTTAGTGTGGTCTACATGCAAATTCTCTTTTGTTGCTGTGTAATACATGACTGCATAACTGTGTATGTAATTTTGTTATGTATGTTATATATAGAAATATTACACTACATGAACAGGGTATGAGAGTAATATAACAAACACAGTTGTTTCTATGAAAAAAGGCAGCAAGTCTGTAAGGAAACAGAACTTTTATACCAGTCTTTGTGTGATCCACATGGAAAAAGAACACTTTTTATTATGTTTTATTTTAATCCTCAAGAGACCAAGCTATTATAGTACCTAAAATGACAGTGTGGGATCATTTATGCCACCAATATATCTTAAACATTTTCTTAAATGTTTCTGTTTGTTTGTCTAATACTGTTTCCTTTGTCTATAAAATACATTCTTCTGCATGCAGGAATTGCCTGACTCATCTCCATGTTTAGACATATTTTCATGGTCACTGTGGGAATCATCTGCCTCAAGGTATCTGCAGTAGTCAAACTTGCTACTCTAGGTCATTGCAATGGTTTGGAAGTGGAAAAATCACAATAAAAATGTTTAAAAGCTTATAACACTTATGTATTAAACATACATACATGCATATACACACTGGCCACTTTATTAGGTATACCTGTTGTTATATTATATGATATTTATGTTGTTAACATAAATATCTAATCAGTTCAAACTGAGCATCAGAGTGGGGAAGAAAGGTGATTTGTATGACTTTGAATGTGAAATGGTTGTTGGTGCCAGACGGGCTGGTCTGCTGATCTGCTGGGATTTTCCCACACAACCATCTCTAGGGTTTATACTCCAATTAAAAATTTCTACAGTAACCAGATCTCAAGCCAATAAACGGATGTGGTAGAACAGGAGATTCATATCATGGCTGTGCAGCCGGCAACTGCAGCAACTGTGTGATGCTGTCATATCAATATGGACCAGAATCTCTAAAGAATGTTTCCAGCACCTTGTTGAATTCATGCCATGAAGAATTAAGACCATTCTGAAGGCAAAAGGGGGTCCAACCCAGTATTTGCAAGGTGTACCTAATGACGTGCCTGGTGAGTGTATATTTTTTGGGTCATAAATATGACAAGTTACATGAGAAATACATTGTCACACTGATGACTCACTCAGTCACTTGAAGGTTAATCTATCGTCCAGCTAAAATAAAAAGGAAGAAAGAAAAAAAGACTATGAATGAATTACATCATATGTCTCCTTACCGCCTCCACCTCTTTGGTGATAGTAGTTATCTCCTGGCTTTTGGCCCTTAAGTCATCTCTTTGCTTATCCACCACCTCCTTCAGCTTTAGCATCACCTCACGCTCCTGCCGTTGAACACGGTCTAACACACACACACACACACACACACACACACATACACACATAGTGTATCAAAGTATAGTGTCAATAAAGCTACTTTTTAACTACTTCTGTCCCTCTTTGCACTCATAATTGCACAGCTCACTCTGATTCCGATTTGAAAAAACACTCATTAAACTTGTGTTTTATTGTTATATTGCACAGCGTAGTTACTTTGCTGCTAATACAGTCACCTTACTCATCTAAAATGTAATAAACAGGAAATACAGACTAGAAAAGCCACTGCAGGGAATGATCAGTTCAAACTCAAACTCTTTCCAAGCAAATGTGCACTAAATAATATTAAAAGAGAAAAGTACACGTGAAAAGTAATTACCACAAAACCTCAACATTACATGACCTGAATACTTTAATCCAGTTTGTGTAGACACGCCTGAGGAAAGTACACTGCACGTAATCTTGATTCGTTTTACAGAGACTTAAATCCAAAAGCACAGACAGTATCTCTGGCTTGCATCTACTGTTATCTTTCCTCGCAGATAGTTTCGCTTGTACGTTAACAGGTTCTGAGACGTGCATCTTTAAAATGATGCCACCGTTGCAGCAAATAACTTGAGTTTCACTTGTATGTCACGCAGCAGTAAAAGGGAGCAGATAAATAAATACTTCAGACCATAAAAAGTTGGGTAAGACTGAAAAACTAGGAAAACCTTCAAACACAAACATACCAAAAATGATTTTCCATTCACCTCTAGTGTACTGGAGTGGAGGCTGAAATCTCTGGGTATCTCAAAAGGTGGGCAAATAAAACCAAAAGCTATCCCATAACTCAAGCGCAGGATTTTTTCTGTTTTTGGATAAACTGACCCTCAGACATAGTGGTGCTGCAGCCAAAAAGGAAAATGTCTTTTTAAGCCTTACACTGCAGTTCTTTACAACTAAAACTGAAATCATCTAAAGCACATTTGCAGTGAACCTCAGCTGCATGAAGCTCGGTGGACTAACAGCTACTTCGCTTTTACTGCATAAAATGAGTACTCGTGTTTACCTGCCTCAGGGCGTCCTGTCAAATAAATCACAAAGTTAAGACATTATGAGTTTATCTGTCAGTACAAGAGTCAGCTAAAAGTGACTCAACCCTCTGGGTCACATCACTGTGGTGGGTCTTCCACACGCTGGGACAGAAATGATATATTTTCAATTTTACTTCACTCGGCCAATTTAAATTATACGGCAACTAAGTTTCAAATGAAAATCAGCCTTACAAATATTTGTGTTAAAGATATATACATTGATAAAATCTATCTGTCGTTTAATTTTTAAAGTGTACAGGTGACTTTTTCAGGTTGTTATCAGGGCTTCTTTTTAATGTTTGCAGTCTATTTCTGAGCACTCGCATAAATATGAGAACTTCTGCTGCTTCACCCAAGAAATATAACTGCACTACATACACAGTGGCAGCCAGTTTGACTGGTTTCAGCCTCTAAGCATATGACTGAGAACATTAGCTGGAACCGGTTGATGTCCTTTTTTACAGACATCTGGAGTAAATGAGAAAAGAAAAAGCTTCCAAAGTAAGTAGAACTGTTTTTCATGTTATTTAAACTTTTTATTTAACCTTTTCATGAAGAATAAGGGTTATGTGGGACTGATTTTGAAAGTAAACCTTCAGTAACACTTCAGATTTTAAAAACCTATAGCATACTTCACGTTACAGTTCACTTAAACAAAAACAACTCCTCATACATACCTTCCTGTGCATGGCTGCCTCTCAGCCTGCTCTGAAGCACCTCCCTGTCTTCCTGGAGCTGATGGATCTGGACCTGCAGCTCATCACACGTCCTCTTCCACTGTTGCTCCTTCTGCTGCAGCTCCTGGGTGAGAGAAGAGGACAGCTACATCCTAAAAAGCAGTGTATGACATTTTAAAGAGGGGAAAACAAAAGGTCTGACGTAACTGCCCAGTGAGCTGTAGAATCGAGAAATCTGGATTCAATTTAACCAATTGTGTCCAAGCGGGTGTGTCATTTTGATATAACGTCATTGCAGATGTTTTGTGAAACAGCAAAGTCTGACTTTCCAGGACTGGAGCTTTTTATATAATGTTGGAGCTTTCTATATAATGTCAGCACTAACGCTAGCCATTAAAGTGTAAAGGATATGGCAAAAGACAGTCCAGTCCTTGTTTTTGACCATTTCAGAGAGGACATAATGCAGCCTGTGAATCATTCATCAAAAGAAGCCTCATCAAAAATGGTCTCAGTGGAAGGTTGGCTGTCAAGAAGCCATTCTTAAGGAAGTTAAGCAGGGGGAAAAGGCTAAAGTATGTTACATTACCAAAGAACTGGAAATCAGTGGCAACAGGTGTGATGGAGATATGAATCCAAATTCTGATTTGAATCAATCTGTACAGATTGGTCAGGAGCGAGGAGGTACAACAGTGAGTGTCTGCAGCGCTTCTCTGTGAGGCTGCAACCCCGCAGATCACTTGAGTGTTCTGGAACCTAATATCCCTGATGGGACCTTCCCCAAGGGATCAATAAAGTTTAATCTAATCTAATCTAATCTGTAAAACACGATGGAGGCTCTGTCAGGGTTTGGGGCTGCATTGTTGGAGAGCTTGTCAAAAATTATAGACTTATGAACACATAAAAGTACAGTCAGATTTTGATCCACAATCCAATACCAACCGGAAAGCATCTGTTTAGCAATCGCTCTTTTAACTGTGATACTTACCAAGTGATCACTGCTAGGATGCCACATTTTTTTGCAAGTCAATACTCACAATGCTCGCTAAAATCACTACTGTGTACCCATTGTACGTGAGCCCCACTGACGCGGTTTTTTATCACATGCACATTCATGAGACACTGTTAATTTATACGAGGAAGCAATCATTAAAAGTTAAACAGTGCTAATATTAAATAGTCTCACTGCTAACTGTTAAATTACAGCGCACAGAAATCACATCATTCATTTTGCGCGGTTGCCTAGACGACCGTTGGGCGGCACTTTGTAGGTGGCGGTGCATTGACAGCCACCACCTTCCTTTTATATCACAAAGTGTTATACAAATATAAGTTCAAGAGTAATTTCCATTCTAAAATGACTTAATATCTCTCATTTGAATAATGATAAAGGTACGTTTTCGCTACATTTGGGAGGCGTCGCCAATGTAGTCCCAATCCAGCCTGTCAATTTACCCTGACGCCACAAAACGACCTCGAAATCCGTTACAGTTGTTGACAAACTAACCTGCTAGAACACTATTATGACACACAGACACACACAGACGCCGTTGTATTGTTTGCAAAATGGTGGGGAGACTGAAAGCCCCACGCGTCTCTCACCCGTATCGCCTGTTTATCGTTGTTTTCGTCGCTTTCCTTTCCTCCGCGCTTCTTCTGTTGTTGCAGCTGTATGGTCTCGAAGGTCTTTAGCAGCTCCTCTTCCCTCAGCTTGTGAGCGTGGTTCCTCGACGCAAAGCTCTCCAGCAGCTCCAGCACTTTCACTATCTTGGGCACAAGACCCTCGACGCTCTCTTTGCCGTAGCCGTCGATGAGTTTCTCCACTTCGCTGCCGATCACTTTGGCTATCTCGTACACATCGTCGACGGTGAGAGCAGAAAACGTCCTGCCGAAGCAGTCCTCTGAGTTTCTGGTCTCCGAGAGCGTCTCCATGTCTGTGCGCGGGCAGCTCGCTTCACATGCTTCTAATTCGGCTATCGAAACCGACTCCGGCTCAGTGAGGAAAGACGTGACGACAAATCGTCTGAACGTGTGAAGTTCAAACCTCACGCTTTGCCAGCGCGTGTCAACTCGACCTGCCCCACTCGCGACGATACCTCCTCAATTTAGCTAATGTGTGATCACATTACCGCAGCCTGCCAAATACATGGACAGCAGAAAAGTGGACAGTAGCCTGCTGTGTACTCACTGCTGGATCCTCCTACTTTTCTGACCAATGTACTGCGAGTACACACAGAAACGTGCCCGCTAGGTCGAGCTCAATGATGCATGCAGCAGAGCGTGAACATTTCCTCTGTACATCTGCAGTCGGAAGTGCTGACCTAGAACTGTCTAGAGAAGTAAAATATAGAAAACTGCTCAACTTGGAAATATAGCCTCATTAACCCAAACTAAAACAAAAAGATGAGTCCTGGCGCCATAATGGGATACCAGTGTGCTTAAGCAAACAAGTGAAACCAAGATGAGTGCTTCAAGTGAAAGCAATGTGACCTCTTTAAAGACGGGAAGCGAGCCAGAAAGTCCCTGTGCAACCTTACTTCCCCTCTGGGGGAAAAAAAAACTTGACAGTAACGCCACGCTGTTCATAAAAATTGAGATCTTTATTTAAACCCAAGCTATGGTGTGACAGGATGTACAGTACAACATACAACACAGTAATAATGGGACATTACTGGTGAAAGCCCAACTTTCAGTTTCATTTCTCAAAAGGTGAACTGTAAGCATATCATTTTCCTTCCTAAATAAAGGTCTGATCAAATATTACACCAAATTATTGTGTACTGAAAACTACACAAATACACATGTGAAATGCCACAAAGACTAAAGAAGCCTTACTGTAATAGCAGAGGGGGGAGGGAACAAAACATTTGTAGAAAATATCAAAAAGGTCCTAAAGCCTTTACATTAAAAAAAAAAAAAAAAAAAAAAAAAAACAAAAAAAAAAACAAAAACAATTTTT
>VUQK01005958.1:1787-12940 GCA_015106715.1 Bujurquina vittata | reverse complement strand
TTTGTGCTTGGGGTGGGGGGGGGGGGGGGGGGGTCCCATAATTCACTGTTTCTTTTCATTCACCTGATTACCTGATCACCTTTACTCCCTTTATACCCCACTCTGCATTTAATCATTAGTTATTATTAATCTCTGGCTCCCTTCCACAGTGTGTCTTTTGGTCACAGCAGATGACTGCCCCTCCCTGAGCCTGGTTCTGCCAGAGGTTTCTTCCTGTTAAAGGGGAGTTTTTCCTTTCCACTGTCACCAAATGCTTGCTCACAGGGGTCATTTTGACTGCTGGGTTTTCTCTGTAATTATTATATGGTCTTTACCTACAATATAAAGCACCTTGAGGCAACTGTTTGTTGTGATTTGGTGCTGTATAAATAAAATTGAACTGAATACTTCAGGAGGTGTTGTGAGACCAAACTTTAAGACATCTGAGTTACCACGATGCAGAAGATCATATGACCACAGAAAGAAGCTGGACCTGGTCTTTGAATCTCAGCCTCAGCTTACTGAACAAAGTTCATCAGAAGAACTCTGGAATTTCATCAGAATTTATAAATTAAGCAGATTAAAGGTGACATGATTTCATCAGCAGGGCCAGCTCCTTCACCCCTCCACCTGTCTGGCCTCCTGCTTAAACCCTCCACCTTCAGAGGAGTCTGTGTTCTGTCAGTCACATGGTTTCAGAGAACTTTATTGAAAATCAGTTTGAGGATAACCAGCTGCAGGAGGAAGAGGAGGCTTAGAGAGCCTTCTTCCTCTTCATCATCTGCATCATACATAAGGCGCTTTACACAGTCAGCCCAGGATCATCATCATCATCATCATCATCATCACGGTGACTCCACACGTTCCCCTCTAATGCCAATTAACAGCCGACCAATCAGCACACGGAGCTCCTACACCCACTGATGGGGACGCACAGACAGAAAGACAGGTGGAGGTGCAGCAGGTCTGCGGTCCAGCCGCAGCTCAGCTCGGATTGGACCGGAAACAAAGCGGGCCGGGTTATTGTGTGACGGTGCAGCACTGCAGCAACACACACACACACACAGACACAGAATCGGTCTCACCTCAGAACATCGACCCTCTGAACCTCCGCGTAGACGCACACCGGACACACCTGCCGGGCTCTTGCGGCTCGGTTTCAGTCCTGGTTCTGGTCCCGTGGGCTCCGTCTCCCTGCAGACCCGCGCAGAGACCGTCCGTTTCCTGGAGGATGCTCTGCTGCTGCTGCTGCACGGCGTGTGTGTGTTTTAGAGGAGGTGGTGGTTGGGGGTGCTGTGAAACGTGCCTCCTGCGTGTCGGTGTCAGCTGATCGGAGCCTGAAGGGTTAAACTTTGGCGCTGTGTTAACCCTTCACGAGCCTGAAACCTCACAGAGCCAAAAACACTCAAAATCAGACCTTTTTCTTTATTGAGGCTTAAAACGCAGCTGCCTGCAGGCTGTGTGGCGCCACCTGCTGTACGCAGCGGAGCACGACAGGAGGCGACGTGGACAAAGTTTCAGAGGAACCTCTGAGGTTCCGCCAAAGGAAAACAGGAACTGTGAGAACGATTCCGTAAATAATTCAGTTCAATTCAATTTTATTTATATAGCACCAAATCACAACAAACAGTGATTATTCAAGACTTTGTATGTGAAGAGAAGGATTTTAATTATATTCTGGATTTAACAGGGAGCCAACGAGGAGAAGCCAATATGGGATCTCTTTCTAGTCCCTGTCAGTACTCTAGCTGCAGCATTTTGGATCAGCTTATGGCTTTTATGGGAGCTTTTAGGACAGCCTGATAATGATGAATTTCAATAGTCCAGCCTAGAATTAATAAATGCACCAATTAGCATTTCAGCATCACTCTGAGACAGGATGTTCCTAATTTTAGAAATATTGCATAAATGCAAAAACCAAACCAAAACAAACAAAAAAGGCGGTCCTACATATTTGTTTAATATGCGCATTGAAGGACATATTCTGGTCAAAAATGACTCCAAGATTTGAAGGCCAAGCTAATTCCATCCAGAGTAAGTATCTGGTTAGCTGGTTATGTTTCTAAGATTTGTAGAGCCGAGTACAAGAACTTCAGTTTTATCTGAATTTAGAAGCAGGAAATTAGAGATTATCCAGGCCTTTATGTCTTTAAGACGTTCCTGCAGTTTAATTGATGTGTGTCATCTGGCTTCATGGATAGATAAAGCTACATATCATCTGCATAACAATGAAAATGTATGCAATGCTTTCTAATAATGCTGCCTAAGGGAAGCATGTTTAATGTAAATAAAATTGTTCTTAGCACAGAACCCTTTGGAACTCCATAATTAACTTTAGTGTGTGAAGAAGACTCCCCATTTGCATGAACAAATTGGAGTCTATTAGATAAATATGATTCAATGCACTGCAGTGCAGTACCTTTAATACTTACAGCATGCTCTAATCTCTGTAATAAAATGTTATGGTCAACAGTATCAAAGCTGCCCTGAGGTCAAACAGGACAAGCACAGAGATGAGTCCACTGTCAGAGGCTCTAAGAAGATCATTTCGTTAGCCTAATAGCATAATTGCCTAAGTCATATTTTGGCCAAAATTGAGATATCTATCTAAATGAATCTACACTGTTAGCAGAGTAGAATTAGGTAGGTATCTCAAAATATGCCAAAATATGACTTGGGCAATTATGCTTATGCTAAGCTGACGATTTGTAACCTTCACTAAGGTTGTTTCTGTCCTATGATGAATTCTGAAACTTGACAAACTCTTCAAATAAACCATTCCTCTGCAGATTATCAGTTAGCTATTTTACAACTACTCTTTTAAGGATTTTTGAGAGAAAAGGAAGGTTGGAGATTGGCCTATAATTAGCTAAGACGGCTGGGTCAAGTGATGGCTTTTTAAGTATCGGTTTAATTACAGCCACCTTGAAGGCCTGTGGTACAAAGCAAACTAATGAAGACAGATTGATCATTTTTGAAACTGAAGCATCAATAATTGGAAAGATTCTTTGAACAGTCTAGTAGGAATTGGATCTAATTGCTGGTTTGGAGGAAGTAACTACTGAAGTTAACTCAGAAAGATCAGTCTAAACAAATACCAGCAGTGCTAAAAGTAGCTGAACATGAAGATAAGTCTTTGAGATGGTTTTGAAAATTTTTTTTTTCAAATGGTTAAAATTTTATTTGTAACGAAATCCATGAAGTCATTACTAGTTGAAATGAAAGGAATACTCGGCTCTACAGAGCTCTCTTTGTCAGCATGGCTACAGTGCTGAAAATAAACCTGGGATTCTGATTTTCTTCAATTAATGATGAATAGTAAGATGTCCTAGCTTTACAGAGGCCTTTTTTTTCCTTTTTATAGAGCAACAAACTCTTTTTCCAGGCTAAATGAGCATCTTCTAAATTAATGAGATGCTATTCCCTCTCCAGCTTACGGGTTATGAACATAGCAACAACGATGGCGTTACTACCACTGTGATGGATCACCAGCTAGAGCGCTGTAAAGCCTTTTATTGGCTGGATCTGTAGGATGAAGTAGTACAGCTCACACATTCATTCTGAATCATTTCCTGTCCATTTATTTTACTTCATGCACTTATTAAATATTTACTGTGTTGGAGGGGCTGAAGATGCTGCAGTATGACAAGCACACAGAAAATTAGTGGTCAGCTCCATCAAAGCAGGAAGGTTCTGATTATCTGCTGTGCATGTTTCTGCAGGTGGCATTGACAGAAACCAGCACTCACAGGTTTTTTAGAGCAATGTTTGCATTCACGTTTACTCACTTCTCTCCAAAAAACCTCATGCTACAACAAAGACGCCTGACACTTCCTGCAGCATCAGTTCTGTTCCTGGGGAAACGCCCAATGGACCTGTTTGTTCTGTTGCCACAGCGAGGTCCAGATGGACTTCTTCTCATGTGTTTGGACACAAAAACCAGACGCCTCATTTAATTTGCTTAGTTTTATTAGAAAAATTACATTTATTTACAAAGTGCAGCTCTGATTGATCGATCAATCAATCAATCATCAGAACCGGATTCAGTTCTGCAGCAGGAACCTAGTCTCTGCTACCTCACACTAGAACCTGGTCTCATGAAGCTGGTTCTGAGTTGTTGAAAGGATTAGTGGCTGTTTTCAGGCACCTTATTGGTCAGTGGGTTACCACAGTGATGTGAGCAAGCCTCATAACAGCAGGCAGCAAGGTGTCACCTGGTCAGGTGAACGTGGGTGGGATCCTCCTCCACAGACCGCCACACAGACAGTTCTTAATCCAGCGCTGCTCCCACTGCTTCATGGCGTTTGTCTTGTTGGGCGAGCGGAGCATTGTCACGCAGCCGCACCTGAGGGAGACGGAGCTTAGTGACATCATCATTCAAGCCTACTATGAGACATCACTTCCTGTGGACTCACCTGGTGCATGCTTTACTCTCTTCGGTGGGACAGACGCCCATGTGAACACAGCGCAGGTTATCCATCTTTTGAGAGCTGGGAGTCCTGCTCACACACACACACACACACACACTACTGTTAGCACGGTCACACTCAGGTACAGGTGCATGTTCAGGTGTATGTGTGTTTTACCTGGTGAACACCTCCAGCGGTGTGGGCGCGGTGGCACCGGGCAGAGACGACGCCTTTCCGAACTGCAGTCTGAGAGGGTGTTTCCCCTGCAGCTTTACAATGACGCCGTCGTTCACCGGTAACCATTCCATGCTGGGAACCAGCAGCTGACTGGGCAGCAGGCAGCACTCGTCGATCAGACTCTCGTCGGGGTCCTGGGGGGGGCCATCGTCTCGCGCTATCCAACAGGAAAGAGGAAAGATTTTAGGAGAAGTGCCAGCTGATAACAGGTTCAGACTCTCAGCTTTAATCTGCTTCTATCCTGCTGAGCAGCATGAAAACATCTGGATGTAGGGATGACCACAGGATCCTTTCCATGGTGAAGGATTCCATCTATTTTCTATCCATGGTTTCCTGGTTTCCCCTTTTTCAGGGCTCAGATGATGCTGATGGTAAATAAACCAGCTTATTTTTCACCCTCTGTGGACCTTAGCTCAGCATAGTTTCCTCCTTTCTGCTGGTTCTTCATTCGAGGCTCTTTCTGCCGTTAGTTTGGTCTTGAGTAGTGACATGCAGCTCCGTCAACTTCACATCAACTCATGTTGTTCTTCTTCATCGTGCTGTAGGTTCATCTTCCAAAGCATGCTGTTCCAGAGCTGCTCAGCCTGTTAACAGTTTGTATCCTCTGAATTTGCTGTGATTCTTCTCTTTATGCTACACTTGGATAATGAGCTGTCTTCCTCACTTGGCGCGATGTTATAATGAGGGAAAGGATCCTGGGATCATCTCCTTCTGTTGTCTCCCATGGACGTTCAGGTCTTTTCATGTTCTTGTTTGTCTGAATGGGATGAGTCCTCTGCTGATGTTCTTCCCCTCAAAGCTCCACAGCTTCAAACACCTGAAATCATCTGCTCACCTTTGACCTGATTAACCTTTGAAAGCAATGAAAGAAGAACCCACACCTGTGCCTCAAACAGCTTTAGAGAAAGCCGTCCAGTCACATCTGGTGCCTTTAAAAGAGTGTATGGAAACAGTAGGAAACAGCTGAAAATCTCAAAACCTCAGATTAAAGCTGATAATCTGAACTTTTCATGCTATAACTGTACCATAACTGTATATCTGTGATCAGTTTACAGCCAGGTCAGTTGAATTCCTGCTGATCTGAGAATCTACATGCTGATCCAGTCCTGTCAGAGCGGACCGGGTTAGGACGAGAACATGCTCCTTACAGCAGAGCCACAACTTGGTGAGCAGTCTGAACAGCAGCTGCATGCTGTCCTGGTTGTCTGACGTGGCCGTGAAGGTGGGCAGACAACCGGGCTTCAGCAGACCCCAGATCCGGATCATCACCAGCATTTCCCTCAGCATCCCTAGAGATGCCCCATCCCTCATGAAGCCAAAACCAGGCCGAACCATCGAGCCCTGCAAGAAAGAGCATCATATATAAACCCAGGGTCAGAGGTCATCAACCAAACTGATAGGTAGCTGCAGTTTGAATCTGGGTTCCACTCAGTCCTAATTTTCAGATGATTCCACAGGTCTACTTGGAGCCCAAAGAGTCTGATTAAAGGCAGTTTCATTGCAACGGTCCTGAGTCTGTCTGTGGGGCTCCTGAGTTTCTGGTGGTTCTGAGTCTCGTAAGGACCACTGCATATTATCCCTCTTAGCCTGCAATAAAGTCTGTGTTTTATCACCCGTCTCCTTCTTAACTCACCTGATTTGGCAGGTTAGCCAGCAAGTAAAGGACAAAGTCTCCCACCCACTGGATGAGCTGCTGCAGAGACTGCAGAGGAGGACCATCCAGCACAAACTCCTCAGTCTTCAGATTGATCATCACCTTATCAATATCTGAGGAAACACAGAGCGATCAGTCGCTGCCCGCACCTGATCAGTAACTAACACCACCTGTGGTCTCACCTGTGTCGGTGTTCTTGGCGCAGATCTCAGTCAGTCGGTCACCTGGACTCTTGTCAGGTGTGTTGAGAACGTGAGGCCTCAGCAGAGACTTGAGGGTGGAGCTGATGGCAATGAGCAGCAGCTTGGCGTGGAAATCACACGCTCGAGCTGCCGTCGCCGTCGAGAGTTTACAGAGAGACGCCTTCACTGCCACAATGCGTGTCGCCAGAACCTGAAGCAGAGAAAGTTTTTAAAACGTCACGTGAGGAGTTTAAGTGTCTGAAAAGCCCCAAAATATTCAAATCCTCGATTCTTTTGCCCACAGAAAAGGTGAATTTTATGAACTAATCTGTTGTTCATGTTCAAATTAATGATAAAATCATTCATGTTGGTTTATTCTATTTAATAACTTCGTGGACTTCAACAGTTTGTTTGTGCATATGAACAGCTAACAATTTTTTTCCAGTCACCTGTCCAGGTGTACCCTGCCTGTCACCCTATGACAGCTGGGCTAGGCTCCAGCCCCACCGTAACCCTCAGTTGGTTAAGTGGGGAAAAAAAATGGATGGGTTTCTCCAGCCTTAAAGATGCAATCACACTGTGAGGAGAAAGTGCTTCTTCTTCCATCTAGGAACATTTAAAACTCATCCACACTGAATTTAAGACGCTTTAAACACTTTTTAAAGTGTTTCAGGTCACATGTACTGAACCACACGGAGCACAAACTCCTCTGTTCCAGGACGACTTCCTGCTGTGTGTGAGAAAGGACGACTGTGGAAAACATCCTGACCCGATTCTCCCCGTCTTGAGTTCTTGTGTGCAAACAGCTCTTGGATGAAATCACTTCAGGAATAATTAAAGGAATAATTAAAGTTAAAGAGAAACATGACACACTGAAGCTTCCTGATTAATGAAGCAGGACATGAAAAACATCTGATGCTTTCTAATAAATTATGAACTCATGAACAATCAGAGGCACAGTGGCAGCTTTTTTCCCAGCATGCCTTGCTGACCTGCTGGAGCGCCTGGTTCTGCCTCATGTACTCCTCGTGCAGCTTCTCCACCAGGTTGTGCACCATGCTGGGCTGCACATGCAGAAGCACATCCCACCAGTCGTAGCCCGTCACCATGCAGTACTCCAGCAGGAACAGCAGGTGGCGCAACGTTGTGTTCATCTCCAGCACCTGACCCATAGAAGGCGACACCCGCAACATGTGGAGCTGAAGCAAGAACAGCAGGGATTAAATTTATCTTTAAAAATGATTCAGAGCCTCCAGCAGGAGGGCTTCTTCCACTTATAATGCTCAGTTCTTCATCGAGCTCTTCGTCCCTCCAATAGTTCTTCAAGTTTTATATTTTGCAAATATGCAGTCGTGTGAAAAAGGTCTGAACAGCCTTTTCATGTGACTAAAAAAGAGAACAAAGAGAGAAAAACAGGAAATCGAAAACAGTTCACGATGAACTGATTAACTGACCCGTTTCTTTGAAGAGCATCAGGAACATTCATGACAGCCTTGGTGGACTTTTTGAATAAGTTTGTATCCGTAACCATGACAGTTTCCTTGTTTTGAATGAATTCTGATCAAATGTTGTAGGGTTGCAGAGGTCAGAGGTCGTGTTTGCTGTCCATTAAAATTCCCCTTACATTCACCAATGAGGTCTTTTAGGTCAGCTTCATGATTTATTGGTCCAGAATGGACAAAAAGCCTTAGAACTTAGAAACTGTGATCCTTACAGGAGCGGTGTGTCAGCATGTAGAAAGAACTGTATAAAGATTTAAAATGTCATGTCACATTTGACCTCTGACATCTCCTTCAAGGTCTACAGATTGATCTAGGGGCAAAGTGATAATAATGCTGTATAGCTCTATTAAAAATGATTTTTTTTTAACAAAGTAAATAAATCCACATAAACAATAAAAATAAATTGTACTCAAAATTTTAAAAATGGGTTTCCACAGAAGCCTGACTTTGTTTTTACTGCACTACAAACTTTGTTTAAAAGAACAAAGAAAGCAAAATGAATACATACAAAACACAACATTACTCTCTCAGAGGAAACGCTGCCAGAGAGGGTGCTGCCTTGGCGGAGGTTTGTGCTGTTGAAGCACTTCCTGTTAGTCTCTTTTTATTCTATGAGAGACGCTTCTCTGAACATGATCGTCTATTGAATTAGCGGATCAATTTATCAATAAGAAAACTGATCACAGCACAAACTCCTTCAGTACTCTTTACAGAGTGTGCTGCTGCTGTGTCACTTTAATATTTAATTTATTACTTCCTGTTTGGTGTTCACGACCTTTGATCAGATCACTGATCAGTAAAGTGATGCTTTATCGATCTGGGCTAAAACAGAGTCCAGGTGTGTGTCCTCACCTTGCCGTGGTTGTCGACTCCAGCCAGAGCCAATGAAGTCCACGAGAACTGCAGAGCCTTGAAGTGGACAGCAGGACCTGTGGTTCTTTGGCGTTTGATGGCAGAGTCATCTCCGGGCCGCTGTGCTGAGGCGGAGCCGCCGTAGAAAACGCCCATGGTGTGGAGGGACAGCCGGTGAAGAATCTGGATGCTGCCATCATGAAAGGCCAGAGCCAGACCTGAAAGCCATGAGGACACCCTGAAGGTTATAACAAAGTTCTGCAACAACAAGATTTGACCGCCACCTTTAAAGAGCTTAGAAGCTCTACCTTTCCCATCACAGAAACCCAGAGGACACCATCAAACACCTGAAGTCTGTACTTCTACAACATAGGTACATCATAACTGTGAACCCATCTGAGACCCCGTTCCGTAACTTATGATGTAACCTGATATGCCCCTCCCCAAAAATACAACTCTATTTCCGGGTGACAGCCCACAGCGACTGTGAATGGCCGGTTCAGTACTTCCTCCTAAAAATTCCTGGCAACTTATTCTGCTGCCATTTTTCAACTCAACCCCAAAAATGGATCAACTCAAAGACAGAAACTCCACTGCCAACTAGTGTTTTGGTGATGAAACTGCAGAGTGACACAGGTACACCTCGTGCAGGTATAAATGCTGGCAACGGCTTCGGTCAGTCCGCAGGTGTTACGGTACGCTGAGGTATGAATCACACAGGCTTCCACAGAGCACATGAAAACTGGCAGGACAGACTCGCTGTCCAGCAGATGAAATAAAAATCTACTCCAGGATTTTGCTGAGCCTCCGAGTCCTGATCAGAGTCTCACCATCTGTTGTGAGGGATGAGGTCTTACCTGACAACAGGTGAGTCAGTGAAATGTGGTTCACACTGGAACCGTTACAGAGACACTAAAAGATAAACCAGCTGTTTGAAGAAGTGTGTCCAACTGTGTGACAGATGTGTGAACTCTCTGGTTCTCCTCACCAAGGCCGGGGCAGAACTTTGTGTCTGATGCCACCTTCAGGTCAGTGTTGGAGATGGAAATGGGCAGTTTGGGCAGAGCAACAGCTGACACTCGCTCTAGGTCACTGGTGGTCGTCAGGATCCTCCATTTCAGGATGGTTGGCTGCTTCTCCCCCACTGTCAGAGGTTAGAGGTGAAACAAATAAAAGGAAGTCAGGGAATTAATACAAACACTCGACCACACACACACAGTCTGATTCTGACATCCTCCATTTTTTGTTGTAGCTGTCACTATGCCACCCAACTGGCTGTTACATCACTTCCTGCTGATGTTCTACCCAGAACCGTTCAGTCTGCCTGGCTGTGCTTCTTACCGACTGGCGAGCGGTGCTGGAAGATGTTGTTGACAGGAAGTCCCTCCTTCCTTAGAGACCAGCACTCCACGATGCTGCCATTCTGATTGGATGCACACAGCAGAACCTAAAACACACCCACACACACTTCCTGTGAGACTCTGACGGGCCTGGTGGCACTGGGTTTGCTGGTTTGACTGGTCTTACCTGCTCGGAGTTCTCTCGGGTCAGGAACTTGAGGTGAGTAACAGCGGGGTACTTCTCCCTCCTCAGCGGGTCAGTGGTGCAGCGCAGGAACAGTGAGGGCAGCAGCTCAGTGTCGATGCGGCATTTCTCACTCACGACGCTGACAACCACCTATTACCAAACAAAAGTGAAAAATCAGGTCAAGCATCAGAGGTGAGAGGTCACCATGACACTGGTGGGCCAGTCCTCACCTTGTAGAACTGGACGGGGGAGGAGCTGCTTCCGTCTGTGGCAGCCACCACGATGTTCCCTCCTCCGGTAAAGGCGATGTCGGCCAATGCCACTCGTCCTCTCAGCCGGCACAGGCTTTCACTCGCCGTCAGCAGAGCGCCGCCTGGCTTTAGCAGCGACACAGTCACCAGGCCGCTCACGGTCACCGCCAGCCAGCCCTCCATTGGCTTCCCGCCAAATAGCGTCAGGGATGGCGAGAACTTTACCCGCGAGAACTTCTCCCCAAAGTTTGTGGAGCCTGACTAAAGCAAGAGAAGAAAAGGCAGGGTTTACTCACCTGGGGCCTGTACTACAAAGCAGGATTTTAGTTTATCCAGGTAACTTTGTGAGTTAACCCTGGTCCACTTCTTACCTAGGTATATCACCATGGTAATTAATGCTGTGAACCTAAGTTGCTTTCAGATTAGAGATCAACAGGTATGAAATCACCGCCTACTGACCAATCAGACCTTTAAGAAAATAGCATCATTCCTGGAAGATCCCTCGGACCGGATCGTGTAACCTATATACACACTGAACGTGTTGCATTTTTGCGAATAAA
>VUQK01005955.1:43198-63030 GCA_015106715.1 Bujurquina vittata | reverse complement strand
ACAGTAAAATAATTGCAAGAATGCGCACAACTAGTGATAAAAAAAAAAAAAAACTGGCTTCAGGCTTTTGGAGGAACAAATAACAGCTGGAACAACTGCTTATCACAGGACAGAGAACCGGTTCACAGTTCTCAAAACGCTGACCTGGTGTTGGTAAAACTGGTGACGTTTTACCAGCAATTAAAAACCAGAGCTTAAGCTTTTTTTATTTCAAGCTCCATCATCTGGTGGCAGCTTTTCGTTAGATATGCATCGTGCCTGTTACATAATGTCCTTTATAGCTTTATCCAGACGATGGATCATTACGGACATGTTCAGTGTTGAGAACAGTGGTGAGTTAACATTTACAAGCCTCTGTAATATACAGTACTGTGCAAAAGTCTTGAGCCGCCTCTCATTTCTTTATATTTTACTTCCAAACAGTCAGAGCTTCTGGTAATTGTTTAAAAGTGGAGAGAGTGTCTGTGTCCCGAATCCAAACCGGAAGCTGGTTCCTCAGTAGAAGGGCCTGAAAGCTGAAGGCTCGATAAGGTAAGCTAAAGGAGATGTTGGGGCAGACCCAGGACACACTGGATAGATCATATCTCTCGGTTGGCTTGGAAGCGCCTCGGTATCCCCCCCCTACAGAGTAGATGTTAAATGGGTGGGTGGATAATTTGCCCAAAACTCTCTCAGTAAATCAGAAACAGTTTGAATTTTTTAAACGTGTGCTTTCACTTCATGCTTTATCTTATATTGTGGTGATGATCTTGAGCCAAATAAATTCAAATAATATTTGAATTTAAAAACAAATTTGCAAAGCCTGATGTAGTAAGATCAGTTTATAGACTGACATTAAAATATATCATCCCAGGAGGGAATCGACGATGTCATTGGGCATCTGTAAGGTCTATTACATCACTAAAACAACCATGTGACTCACAAATAAGACCTCCGTCTCGGTCTCTCCCATCAGTCTAGTTTGATGTTCGCATCAGTTGTGCACGGTGCTGCTGATATTCGTCATTCAGACAGGACTCGTCTTCTATCCAACCGTTTCACATCTCAGTGTGTCCCACTTTGTCCCTTCTATCATCACAAGTATGCTAAATACATTTGTTGTTATCTACCTGTGAAAAGAAATGAGATCAAATTAAAATCATCCCATCTTGAATCCAGGTTTGGTCTGATCATAAAATAAGTTTTTTTACCCTCTGCTGGCTTTACAGTAGGTTGTTCGGGATGACAAGGGGAAGATTTGGCTAATGAAATCAAAGTGTTGTTACTGTCATTTGGGAGATTTTTCTGCTTCAGTTCGGCTCGCCCTGCTGTATGCCTTTGTTGGCGTCTGCATTTGTGTGTTTGTGTTCATGAATGTGGAAGTAAACTGCATTTCCTGACATCTCTGTGGGGTTTTTTTTCCTCAAGATTTTTCAGATAATTGTCAGCTCATTGTGGCTGAAATTGAAAAGACTGTGGGTGAATCACGGCTTGTGGATTAAGTTACACTGTTTCTATTTTTTGTATCATGCTTTTTCTGTGTAATCTCTGTGTTATCTGTCATTTCTGCAGGAAGACTAACATCTAAAACTACTAACTGTTAATTGCTGTAATTAACCTCAGAATAACACACATGCATAAGTGTAGAATATCTATCTAGAGTCTCAGAAGCAAGTCTTGGCCGCTTTTGGCAGTGCCTCCAGACATTTACTTTTTGGCAAGAAACCGTGGAGAGGTGGAGGTTCGCACTGGAGAACAGGAATGAAAGTCGGCAGAAGCAAGACAGAATACGTGTGTGTGTGAATGAGAGGGTGGAGCTGCAAGGAGCAGAGGATGAGATACCTGGGATCAACCATCCAAAGCAACAGGCAGTGCACAAGAGAGGTGAAGAAGAGAGTGCAGGCAAGGGTGGAGCGGGTGGAGACGAGACGAGAGTAAAAGGGG
Source organism: Bujurquina vittata (assembly GCA_015106715.1). Classification (NCBI taxonomy): domain Eukaryota; kingdom Metazoa; phylum Chordata; class Actinopteri; order Cichliformes; family Cichlidae; genus Bujurquina; species Bujurquina vittata. The sequence continues at coordinate 61,107 of VUQK01005955.1, read as the reverse complement.
AGGTTTGCTGTTGTGCTGTACGGTGGAGAGCGTGACGAGACAGCTGCAGGAAAGTGTGGAGGAAACAATGTTAAGCCTGGTGGTGCTTCCTTTATGGCTTATGTGGGTGCAGCTGATTGATCACTTGACAAAATCAGTGGGCGATACGGAAGGCTGTTCAGGGTCCAAATGAGAGCGAGATTAAGGGAATGGCGTACGTGAAAGAATCAAACAGGCACCTGGCAAGGTGACTGTTCATTTACAGCTCAGACTTAAAGTTATGGATGAGCGACAGGTGGGTGCCAAAACATGTGACCACAGCTGCTTTTTGTCCCTTCAGTCAGTCAGTGAGTTAATGCAACATAATGGATAAGTTGGCACTAAAGAGTAGGCGTCCCCTTCTATGTGATACACCTGATCAAGCTAGCTAGCATACCTTACACCCTCTCCTGCAAATATGGTCGCTTGTGGCTCCAAAATAAGCAAGAATGCAAAATGCCAAACACGAGGCTGTAGAGCAGGAGTCCCTACATCACCAGGCGACATAAGCCGAGCTTATATCCATCTTCTATATTCAGCTTACAAGCAGATTAAAGCTGACCAGGTTCTTGCTTTTTAGCATTTTGAGCTGCATTTCAGTCGGCTGTGAAGACGCAAAAGCCTCATGCATCTCATTGTAAGCCTGAACACATTTTCTGAATGTTTTAATAAGCCCAACGATCGTCACTCGCTGGAGTTTTGACGGAGGGAGCGGAAAATCTGGGCCGCTCAGCAGTCTCGAGCGGTGATAAACATTCCTACAATCTAATTATCCATTAAAGGAGAAATCAAATGGCAGTAGCTGTTCCCAAGCCAGGCCTCGCGCCTCGCTCCCAGCACACGTATGTCTACGTGTTTGTGTGTGTTTCCATAAAAATCGGGACTGGCGAGGGCAAAAGATTTTTTTTTGGTCGTTAATTAAACGTAATTACAGTCAAGCCAAACTGTTATCAGCTTCTTCTCAAACAAGCAGTTTTGGTTGAAACTCGAGCTGCTTTTCTGCATTTGGCTTGATCGCAGCCACTCGCACTTTTATGCAAACACGTTATAAATCCTTCCAACTGCAAGTGCCTACACACACACACACACACACACACACACACGCACGCACAGAGAGAGAGAAACACACAAAGTATCTTCCAGGTCCAAGCAATTGAGGCACTTATTTATAAATGAGGCCTGTCTCAGATTGTTCATGGAGGCTTTGCAACAAAACCACAATCTGCCCAAAGCAAGAAGCCAAAGAGGTAAAGAGCCTTGGCCGAGGCTTTTCTTTCTTACTCTTTTTTTTTAAAGCTTTGTCTCAATGAGAAAAACTTTCATGTAAATGAAAGCTCTTACCTTTTATCATTTAAACAGACTGAAATTTCTACAGTACACGCTGAGGATCTGAGCGCGTACATGTGCGCTTTTACACTACCAAAAATAATCTTCCAAATGCATATTTACTTCTAATGAAATGGATCTAATTGAAGGGCCTCTTTTTCTCCAGTCAACATCATAAAGGAGGATTGCAAAACGCTCAGATTTGACTTTTCTTTAGTTAAAAGTCAATTTCAGAGACAAGAGCCATGCCTGAGCGTTGCCGGTTAGGGAGGGAGGGAGGGAGATGAGAGACTGCAGAGCGTTTGGCGTGCAAACGGCCCACCGGTCAACCAGAGTCCCATTAGGAACTCAGCACTACAATGGAGAAAGAAGAGGAGGGTGATGATGAAAAATGGATGTATGTGCTGGATGGACTCCATGTGCCGCTCTCCTCTCAGACAAGAGCAACAGGCTCAGGATCAGGTTCCCCATCCCCAAATCCCAATCCTAGACAATCGGTGCGAAAGCAGGAAAGCTGACCACAATTAGAATCTAGGGTTTCTTTATCCTCTGCCATCAGGCTTTTATGTCTTTCATTCATGCAGAGAGTGTTGCAATGCTAAAGATTTTGCTCAAGGACAACGTGAGACTACATTTTGTGACCCCCGGACTGATGATGCAGATGTCTGGAGGGATCCTCCGTGTTATACGTCGTATCAGTGACAACAGATGCTGACAGGATCCCCATCTATCTTTCTTTAGCAATGCACTGCTACTTGCTGCACTGAATGCAGAAAAATATTATCTCTCGTTATATAGACGGTGGTTTTTGCAGTAAATGCCAGTTTCTTCTCTGTTGCCTCACACTTTGAGACAAGCAGTACTGCTGTTACTCTGTGGGGTCGTTCGCCTGACAGAGTGGGCTGATGGTTCAGTGCCCGACTCCCATGCCAGAACCGTACAGGAACAACGTGTTCCACACCGTGCTTGAGTAAGACAGCGAACCCTGTGATGAGTCCAGCGATTAGCCATTTGTGCTAATCACTACAGGAGGAGGTCAGACAGAAATGTTCTAAGATGGGTTTTTATCGTCCTACAAAACTGAGATACGCTTGTGCTCAGGGCCTCACATGGTGTGCATGCTGAAAGTCGTGCGGAGCTGCAGATACGTATTTGTGATTATCTGTTGCTCCAACTATATTTCCTGTTCACGGAGGGCAGACCCCCTAAGTGCAGCTTCTTAAAAGATGGATATGGACTATAATGAAGCTAAAAAATTGGACGTAACCATATTTGAATAAGAGTGCTGGAAAGACTATTTTTGGCTAGCTAACCAAGCTTGGTTAGAAAGATGCATCTATAATGTGATATTAAATCTAATGCTAATTTTGGCTAATGCAAAATAGGCTCAAAGCAGGTTGAAATTAATCAGACCAACTTCTGTTTATTTTGGTATTTTAATGAGGAGTCGATGGAGAGTGACTTGCTCGTGGAGCCTCAAGTGGCTGTTCAAGGGACTGCAGTTTCTGACACCCTCATCCTGGCTTATTTTTGCATCTGTGGAGGTGGAAGCTTGCAAAAGTCTTAATATATACATATGTCTCTGCATATTTGTAACAGGCCATTGTTTTACTCAGTTTATCTCAGCTTCACATACAGCCACCACTCTAGTGAACTGCCTCTAGAGTCGTGATTTGACTTGATCCTAGGTTTTTTAATCCACAAAATACCCTAGTGGGAGGGTTTGGGCTGCAGCACTAAGACGGCTGAAAGACCCAAATGGAGTAGCTTTTTTTCCCCGTGTTTTTCCTCCGACTAGAGTCTCAGACAGAAAGAACAAATTGAAGCAGATAGGCATAGGTCCAGCTTTTCCTCGCACCATTTGTGATCAGCATTCTTCAAACCAGTGACCAGTTTATGCAAATAAAGAGCACAAAAAAGGGAGCGGGAGATGTGTGGTTCAGATAGCAGACCTCGGTAATAATGGGCTGGTAGCATGATGTATGAGCCAATTTAAATAACATAAACCCTCGCTTCATCTGGAAACTCGAGACGAAACGTGCGGGCACGCACACACACACACACACACACACACACACAGATATACATATACACATTGGTTATAACAGCCAAGCATGCACACATAGAACAGCACATATGGCATTAACAAACAAACATTAACATTTGAATGTGCTTGGTTCCCTGGAGCCACCAGAGCCATAGCTACAACAACTGGGCTACTTGGGTCTATTTGGCCACTCTGCCTTAATCTCCATCAGCAAATTATTATTGTTGTTAACAGTTAGTAACTAAGCATCAGTTTGTTCTGTTTTAGTTTAGTAGCTAGCTAGCAAGCTTCCTTGTGTTTAGTTGTTAACTGGAAACGCTTGAGGAGCACAGCAATAAGCCAGAGGCGTTGCCCTGACCTCCAACTCTCCGACACGCAGCAACCAAAGATGCACAATAAAGCAAGCCTGACTGACGGAGGAGGATCCAGAGATTCCACTGCAAAATGTTCTGTTGCCAGGACGCTCATTTATGCTTCACATTTGTTTTCTCTGCATTTTGCTTTTCACCGTCACTGTGACGAGTTACACCCCTGCATCCACCACTTTTCATTGTGCTTGGCGACGTGAGGCTTGGATGCAGCTGCTCGGCCATGGAAAGCCATTCCGCGAAGCTCTCTCTGTTCCTGAGCTGATCTGAAGGCCGCATGACGTTTGGAGGTCTGTAACGACCGACTCTGCAGGAAGTTGGCGACAACTGTGCACCCCTGAGAGCGACCCATTGTTTCACTGATGATTGTAGAAGCAGTCTGCATGCCGAGGTGCTGCTTTATACACCTGTGGTAATGGAAGAGTCCTTCTGGCTGTATAGTGCATAGTTTGAGGATAATCTTATAAATTGTGGTAATATAAGAAAGCATGTGCACCCCCTGTCAAGGCACATGCGCACATGCTGACAGAAGCGGTAGTTCTAGTGTTAGAATTGGTCCAATAAGACTCCAGTAAGGGTTTTGGACATGCTGACGCTGCCTTGAAGCTACTCATTGGCGGTGTTGCCTTTTGTTGTTATGATAAAATGCTCCGACACGCCGGAACAGTAGTCTAGTTGGTTTTTTTGGAGGAGGAAAAAGAAGACGTTAGGGAATGTAAGACGTGCCCATTTGGTCCCACCTGTGCTTTTTGACCATGAGGGAAACTTCCAGTGCAAGCGATTAGCAACCAACATTGTAGACTAAATAAAAAACAAAGATCTATCCCTTTAACACACAGGGGCAGACACACTTATGCAATCAAATATAAATGCATTTCTTCAAGCAGACTCTCTCTCTTACACACACACACACACACACACACACACACAAAGACCATGCAGGTGGCCGACCATGATAACAAACAGCATAATTAGGAGCAGGTGAACGTTATAAAGCACTTTCTGCTGCAAATTCGGGATGAACACACACAGGGAAACGAGTGTGTTTCAGCGATTAGGAATAACATCTAAACCGCCGCGATTTACCAGATGAAGTAGCGTCTGGCTGGCTTAATGACAGAAAGGTGAGGTCGCCACGGCGAATGAGAGGGAAATGGGGTGTAGGAGAAAAAAAAACAAGAAAATATAACCGGTCCTCAGCCCGATACTGTACGATAGCCGACCACCGCCGCTGCACTTCGAGCCGAGATGAAATGTTTTCTCCAAATTAAAGCTGTAATGTGAGTGAGAGGAAAGATTGAACTCAGATTTTGGATTAGCAGCCTTGGGAGCAGAAAGCTGTACAGCGAGATTACAGTCAAAGAACTTGGGAGTTGGACATTTTAGGAGGTGAACCGACAGGATGGACATATTGTGAGAGTCCAATGAGCAGACCCGTACTACCGTCATGCTCAGATAAGTAAATACAGTTACATCCATCGAGACAGTTAGAGCCTTCTGTACACCACCACACTGGGTCTGATGTGACTGAAGTGCAGACTTTCAGCTTTAATTTAAAAATAAATAATTTTTTTTTAGACAGTCTGTAATTTTCGGAAGCACAAAATTAAATTGGAGAAAGTAATATTTTAAAAATGAGCATGGTTTTTAATACTTGGAGGAAAATCCATTATGCAGTCATGTCAATCATGTCAATCGTCACCGTGATGACTTTTGGGCGTTTTCCATCATGAAGATGATTTATTCAAAGGTAAGCTATTTTTCATTTCTAAAGGATGAAGCCGGAAGTCCTCAAACATCCCTACCTGACCAGCACACACACACTCCTACTCTAATCAGTGCTTTTGCAGCTGAGAAGGACCTCCTCAAGTTATCCTAGCATTAATATATAACGGTCCTGTCTCTCCCTTCAGGCTCACATTACTGTAAAATATCATTAAACTACATTTTGATGGTTTTATGGAGGAGAGAATAGGTTATGGCTAGACTGGCTTTAAAGAGACTAAAACAGAAAACTCTGACATGTTTGATTTGTTCTGCATTTCTGCCTCCCATAAAGTTTGACACATTTACAAAGTAAAGGAGAAGACACACAAATATGTATAAATAAAATCTGCGGGTTAACGGGAGCCGACTCCAGTACCCGGCTGATACGGTGACTTCCACCAGCTTATGAATGCACGTCTTCTGTGCCCATGACAAACAGGTGAGTATGGACCGGCAGGTGGAGCCTCCAGGGAAAGCCCACCTCTGCAAACAGGTGAAACACCCCTCGACACGTCCACAATTATGCGCACGCATAAAAAGAAAAGCAAAACTATGAAAACAAAAGCTGATCAACCAGGAACACCAGGGGACAATAACAGCCACTGCAATGTCACTGTGATCCACTAAGCCGGTGTAGGTATAAGAACACAAAAAGAGATGAGGTGTGTACACCAGTGAAACTAAAACCTTCATGCCAGCACTGTTGGCTGTCACTCAGAACAGGTTTGACAAGCTACACGACCAAAGCATTAAGAGTGTGCGAGTGTTTCATTGCAAGCTTAACGCGAGGCACACAGAGAGATACGCACTTGGTAAGGCAATATTTACATGCTTGTTTCATTTAACTTTTCTTTGGTCTAATTAACCGCCTAAATGTTTTGATCTTGTCCAACTGTAAGCTAGCAGACATCTTAACAACACACAAATCGATTTTCTTCCGTTGCTTCTTTGACAACCACAAACACACACACACTGGATCAGTATTTATGATTTGTGTCACGTACTTGTGTTTTTCAAATTTCAGACTCTGGGAAAGCTCTGGATCGTAAGGACTGCACAACGGCCTTCCTTGTAGAGGTCACAGTGATTATCATTTTTCAATATTTATTTTGGAAGTGGTCAAAAAGTGGTGAAAAAGTGAGAGAAGAGCAATGGCCAACGGACTGCCTCCTCGTGTTTCTGTTCCATTAAATAGCCTTTGTGAGGCTGCAGCATTATTTGCTACAAACTATACAGAACATAAAGAAAGAACACAAACCATTGGACATGATATCCAAGAGATATGTCATGAATATAAACGCATGGAGAATGAAACTGCGTGGAAAAGCAGGACTGGAGAAGCTCTTAAAGGATTAGGACATGTAGTGGGCTTGTCTACCGCGGTTGGAGTAGGACTCTCAGCATCACATGGAGGAGATATACGAGCACTCGCTTTTGGAGGTTTAGCCTTAATATCTGCATCTGCTGTTGCAGTCAAAACTGGAGACAGGGCTACTTGGAATGCAAATTTAAGGAAGTCACTGAGAGAGCAGGACATGATTAAATCAGTGAAAGAGTTGGTTGAAGAATTCATGACCATTATTGGGGCACAGAAGAACATCCTGGAAGATATCAAGAGACTCTCGGATGAACTGGAGGAGAACTCGTCCTTCATAAGAACAGCGGCTGGAGCACAAGCAAAAGCAGCTCTTTCAGAGATCGAAGAGCTTCAGAGACTTCAAAATCAAATAAATGAGCTGACCGAGGATGTAAAGGCCGCACGTGTTATAGTTCAGTCGGCCTTGCAGTGTGGGAAAACTGTCAACGAGCTTGCAAACATGAAGGATAAGCTCAGAGATTTTGAAGAACATTAATATGTACCTGGATGGCTTTTTAAGTGGAGAAGCTCAATGTGCAGGGCATGAATTATTAGAAAGAAGGAACTTTATTTGTCACATGCATGCAGTGAAAATCACTCTCTGCATTTAACCCATCACACATGGAGTATGTAGCAGCACACATGGAGCAGCGGGGGGCAGCTGGAGGGTGCAGCCTTGGGATGGGGGGGGGCATGGTGATGCCAGCCCAAGGACGTGAACCTACGTGATGAACCCTCTTCTTCTCGTCTAGGCCACACTCCTCCATCTCCTCCATCGCCACAGTTAAATAATGATCTCCCACGGGCCACAGCCGGTCTTTTTCATCTGGCCGGCCGAAGATTGGTACAGAATTGCCCAAATCATATCACATCTATATTTGTTAAACAGATTTTCATATGTTTAAACAATATTTAAACAGTTTTTAAAGATTTTAGAACTCAACCATGAATCTATTTATTCAAAGGTTTTAAATGAGTGGATTTCATATTAAAGCAAACATGAATAACAATTACTTTAATGAGACCAAACAGCCTTCAACACAACCAATTTAAGTTGAGCACTTATTTGTTCAAGGGAAATTGTATAAACTATACTAACCTTAAACCATATTTATGGGAGTTCAGCAATGAAAGCCAAACCATCCAAACATGTACATACTTTGCACTTTACTAATCTGCACTTTCTGGTTAGATGCCAAACTGCATTTTGTTGTTCAAGCACTTGTTACTGTATCCAATGACAATAAAGTTGAATGTAATCTGATCCAAACAGTACTAACAAAAATGTGGTCATATATAAGTAGCTGAATGATATTTTTATACATAACCTAACAAGTACCTTGGAATCCCACAGGCAAATAGGAACCATGAAGAGGCTGTTAGGAAAGCTGCAACCTCCAAGAACCTGCAGAGAGTAAGGCGAGTCCTGAAGAGTCAGCTAAATGGGAAGAACAAGATCTGGGCAACACCTACGCCCTTTAGGTTGTCAGATACCCTGCTGGGATAATAAGCTGGCCAAAAGAAGAGATGGAAGCCACTGACATCAAGACAAGCAAGCTCCTTACCATGCATGGAGGGTTTCATCCCAAACCCAGCACCCTGAGACTGTACGCTAAGCGGAAGGAAGGATGCCGAGGACTAGTGAGGGTCAGAACCACTACCCTCCACTAACAAAGATCCATGAATATATCAGGAAGATGACCACAAAAGGATCATGTGCTTGGTGAATACCTCAGGGAGTACAGGCACAAGCACTGAGCACGAGCTCGATGGAGGCCGGGGTCTACCACACAAGGCAAGACCCCAGGTGCAGGCTGTGCAGAGACAATCCTGCACATAACAGCAGGGTGCAAGATGCTAGCAGGCAGGCCATACATGGAACACCATAACCAAGTGGCCGGCATGGTACACGGGAACATCTGTGCCGAGTATGGCCTGGAGGTCAAAATGGGATTCTCAGCTACTCCCCCAAGGGTAGTTGAGAATGACTGAGCTAAGATCCTGTGGGACTTCCAGATACAGACAAACTTGCGATGGCTAACCAACCGGGCATCGTAGTGGTGAGCAAGCAAAGGAAGAAGCTTTACCAAAACTTACCAACTTTGATCAGACCGGTTTCACCAAAGCAATTTGCAAGCGCTACCTGAATGGCAAATTTACTCACAAACTGCAGATAGATTATTTCTATAATCCCTTCCAGTTATAGTGTCTCTTTTGAAAAGTGGCTGGTTCAAAACTTGACGATCTCATGTTGCCTCACGGTTCCCCGGTTCAAGTCCCGACCTGCTTTTCTATGTGGAATCTGGATGTTCCTGCCCGGGTTTCAAGCAACGCATGTTGGGTTAATTGGTGATTCTAAACATTGAACATTAAAGGAAGACTTGAAAAGGGAGCACATTATTAGTTTTAGCTGCTTTAGGCTTTCAAACAGCTAGTTAGTAATACAGACACATTTATGAATTATATTCACGGGAAATCTTCCGAGGGCTCTCTCTAAGGCAACTCTGGCTGCCAGGGTCAGTGGACTCAGTGGCAGGAATCAGATGAAAGCTGTGCCACGTCCAATGATGATCATTGTCATATGTGAAATATTGCTATATCTCTTTGTTTTTTACATGTTACATTTAAATGACTGCATTAGTTACAGTGCTCTCATTTCAGCATGGAGAGAAAGAACACCCTGAAAATGGACAGCTAACCTACTTTGTTTGTGGTCACAGGCAATATGTATTTTTATTTTTTTTTTAAATCACAATTGTATCAGGGTTCGACACCCTTGTCATGTGTTTCCACTTGTGCTGTGAGTGTATTCCTCTTCATTAGTCAGTCAAACAGAGTTGCAGCAGCACTGGGAGCAAATGCCTTCCATGTGTCTCTAATTGCCTCGGCAGAGGTATTTAACACAAGGTGAAGCCATTAACACATGGACACGCTTGTCAGATGTGGAGCCAGGCGGCTGTGGGTGAGAGAGTGCACAACAGCGCATGAAAGCTAACGCGGCATCCACAATGTCCGTGTAAGAAACCTGAGCGATCGCGCAGCAGAGTGTTGCGCATCAATTCTCAGGGAGATTTTTAAATAAATCTGGAATAATACAGCAGGAAATATCAGCAAAGCACTGCATTGGTTTGTTGATCCAGTGCAACCTAAAACTTTGGTGGGTCTGAAAAAGCAAAATCTGCAACCACAGGAAATGAAGCTTCCAATAAAAAGTCAAATATGGTGTTCTTGTAAAACAATATCTAATCTTTTTTTTTGTGTGTGTTTTTAAATTGCACGGTACACAAAACTGTGCACCCAAATGAGACGACCTAATGAAAACGAGGAGCCTGGTTTGCCATGTTTTAGGCAATAGCCCCCTCTGGTGTTGAACTGGAAACAACCAGATTTACACAACAAGACCCAGAGACCGGCTGATATTGATCCTGACTCTGCAGAAGAGCTTTCAGAGTAAAACCGAGATCAAACTGATGATGTAAAAGTGATCCGTGTTGAGCATACAGCATCACAGGTGTAAAAAAAATAATCATTGTAAAGCCTGTCACAGCCAAAGCTCCTTCCACCTGTAGATCCTACTTAGCTCAGCTAGAATTAGAGCCTTTCCAGTTTAGCTTCATGAGGCGGTAAAATAGTCTGTACAGTTTTTGCTATCATTTGTTGTGGAGCCATCCACACACTGCTTCTGTGAGACGGTCCACGTCCAGCTTTCTGTTGATCTTGGCACTAGTGATCACGCTCTAATGTTGTCCAAGCAGTGCACAGTTATAGTTTTGGATTTCACATTATAGTGTAGTTTTAGTTTGCTTTGACTTTTTTTGCTCTGATTCGGTTAGTTTTTCAGAGCGGATTTACTCATTTTGTATTAGTTTTTATCTTTGGTTTAGTGCTTAGTGTTCATTCCTTTTAGTATTACTTTTTTCATAGTTTATCAGGTGCAAGATTCAAAATGCAAGAGTGACTATTGTGTAATAAAAAGTCAACAAAAATTACCGTTTGAAAAATTGGATTCAATAACCAGCTGTTCACAGGACAACAGCTCTAGGTGTTAGGTCTAGAATCATCTACTACATGATTCTAGACACAAAACTTGGACAAATTGCGGCTTCGAGGCAATCTGCCAAAACCTCTGAGTCACGCTCCAGCCCAATAGGTGGCGGTGATGAACTGTTAAGCGCATTTGTGACCTGTTAATAAAGCCAAAAGAAGATGAAGGAGCAGGCATGGAGATTCATTTTTGACAGATGCCAATCAGCCCGCAGCTGGTTAGTTTAGTTTAGCACTGGAAGACTGGAGACGGGGGTGCAGCTGGCTTTGTCCAAAGGTAACAAAATGCACCTGTCAGCACACTGAACAGAATAAGTCACTGTTTTAGCTCTGCAGGAAATGTGTGAGGCTTTATGGGCTGTCACACATGCTGGGTCTTATCCTCATCATCCCAAAGCTGCCAGCCAGCAGGAACGTCAGCAAAGTCGCCGCTTCAGGCCAAGAAACCAACAACTTCTTTTAAACTACAGAGGATTTGTTTTGTACCGGGGTCCATGGAGGTCAAAGCTGTGTAATGCTGTTTGGTCACAAAGTGCAGCCCAGTCAGAGGCTTTCCTGGAGGCCTGTTTGACACTGAGCCCGGTTACTTTCCTCAACTCCAGCGAGAGCGTCAAAAGCCTTCAGTTTAAGTCAGTGTTAAGATCCAGGAGAATGCCACACTCACAGGCGCTCACACACACACACACGTGCACAACAACAGATTTTTAAGAGAGAGAGGGGGATATTTTTTGGTCATTTAAATGGCTCATCAGCACTCAGTGCCCCGTTCTGAACCTTGACTGGACAGAAGCGTGGCTTCCACAGCTCCTTGTTTGTTTTGAGGGAAGTTTTTCACTCATTTCTTCATCCTGATATTTTTCCTTAAGTTTGTCACTGGCGTTCGAATACACAAGGGGAAAAAGCACGCACATCCAGACTAACTCTAAACAGAGGGTGCTGGACAAGCGCAGTTAAAGGAAAAGAGAAAAAGTCCGCACACCCGAGGGGCTCATTTAAATCCTCTATTACAAAGAAAACAGAAGCAACAGAGGTCAAAATGAGGTCAGAATTACAGCCATGTATTCTGGAATTTATGCCAACAAAATAAATTCGGGACAGTGCCGTGTTTACCTCCGAGTAATATTTGGGCAGCATGAGGAGCAGGTGTGTTTTTTTTTTTTTAATTCATGCATATAATAACATTTCAGCTGCTCCACAGTTCAGATCCTCCTCCTGCCCCACCAACCCTCTGCATGTCCTCTTTCACTACACCCATGATCCTCTTCTGAGGTCTTCCTCTTGTCGTCCTACCTGGCAGCTCCATCTTCAACAATTCGTGCGCTCTCCCCCCTCTGCACACGTCCAAACCATCTCAGCCTCGTCTCTCCAAACTGCTCAGCCTGAGCGCTCGCTCTCATGTACTTGGTTCTAATCCTGTCTGCTCACTGCTTTTTGGAACACAGTTTGAAGATTCCAAATTAAATTTTCACCTTTCTTAAATTCTAACAATTTCTAGAGAATTTAAAGCAGCTGAGGCAAATACAAGCCTCGTTTCGGTCCAGCAGTTTGGTCCCCCTGTTGGGACGTTTGTGTGCCGGGCCTTTTCTCAGTGATGGAGATTTAACGATCATTATGTATTGGCCACAGATTTGATTAATGGGGAAGGCGACTGAGCCACAGTTCTGATTCCCCTTTGCTGCACTTGATTGATCAGAGGTCAGCGGGGATTGGCCCCAATTGAGGAATGAGCGGTGTTAACTCTGAGTCACTGCCCAAACACGGGGAGACGCGGCGCTCTGTGAAAACGTGCGCGTTAACGGGCAGCTTTTGAAAGCGCGCTTCATTTGCGTCACGGCTCTGCGGTTCGTTTGCTCTCTGGCAACTGGCCTCGTACTGATAACACCTGATGTGGAACAAAGGTGACGTCATAGTGGGCTAACTTTATTTGGTCCCGCGAATAAAACGACTGCGCTGGAGGCCAGGTAGATTAATAATGAGGGCGGTTTCTTCTCGCCAATAAAATCGCATCTATTTTGACATATATGGTAACTTTATATCAAAAATTCTCTCAGAGCATGTCTGGATTCGCTTGTCAAATGAACCAGGCGGCTTTTAAACTCCTGTAAGCCGGATATTAGTGTATTTATTCTCTTTATAGCCGGTTCCAACCATCCTTTGTGTGTTTTGTTTTTGTCATCAATCACGGCGCAATCATCTCTTACTGATGAGGCCACCCTGTCGTTTATCACCAACCCTCCCACAGGTGTAGAGCTCAGTCCACTCTGGAGATGACCGCAGGAGCTCCGCGCCTCTGCCTCGGCCTCGCTCTCCTGCTCACATGCGGCACCCCGCTGGCTCTCCCGCCGCACAGTCCGGGGATGCAGGACGGTTTGGATGCCACGGAAACGGCCAGGCAGAAGCAGGACGCTCTGTTCTATCTTAGGGATATACCCCGACCAGCGGAGGCTCCTCAGAAGAAGGCTCCTCAGTTCATGCTGGATCTTTTTAACGCGGTCTCAGTCGCCGATGGGACTCCGAAAACCCAGACGGACGTTCTGGAAGGAAACACGGTGCGCAGTTTGAACGATAAAGGTGAGAATGCAGCTGCCCAGTCTGACTTTTACGCATAAATGCGCAATAACGCGCGATTACGCACGGCTGTGTCCGATAAAACAGCTATTTTTGTAACAGTTATGGTTTCTCTAAATATGTTTCTGACTGGATTTGTCACCTGCAGGTCAGGCTGGAGAGAGTTTTCACTTCTTCAACGTGTCATCTGTCGGCAGAGAAGAGAGAATGGTCAAAGCTCAGTTCCGCTGGTTCCGAAAGAAAAGGAAGTTTTACCTCGGAAAGTTTCACATGCCTCATTTCTACAAGGTAAACGTGTCTTCTTCGCTTTTAATAAGCGTTTATTTTTTTACCCTTTCTTATATTGTAAAGGAAACAAAAACGGCAACAACGGTCTGGTTTGTATTTGATGCTCCATGATAGTGTTTTTGAACGCTGCACTCACACTTCTGTCTGCAATCGTGGACCCTTAGCAAGAATTTTGGAGGGTTTTGTGTTGCTGTCCAGGTGGATCTATATGAGGTCCTGGACAACCACGTGAAGCCATGGCGAGGAAACCTCATCACCTCCAGACTGGTGCCGGTGTACACTCAAGGATGGGAGGTCTTCAATGTCACTCAAATGGTAACAAAGCTCATTTGATTTGTTTAAGAGGAATTTTTTCATTTATTTTTGAGATTTTTGTCCTTGGTCATTGTTACCAAACACAGCTGATCAATTACAAATCAAAATCTGATAATGACCACGTTCTTGGTTTGGTTCTGGTGCCAAAAATTCATCCACTTAACTGGCCTGGTTATGCTTTAAACGCCAGGTATCCAAGTGGATCCAGAAGAGTCAGGAGAACAACGGCATCCTGGTGGTGACTGCACTTTCTTCTGGTAGCTGGATGGAGTCAGCGTTGTATTCGTCGAAGCAGGATGTAGAGCTGATGGATACAAGCACCTACCTGGTCATATTCTCACACGACAGGCGGACTGGAGCATCAAACCAGTCGTACCTTGGTAAGGTTTTGAGCTTGGTGCGGGCATGTTGCAGTGTGAGAATTTTCCAATAAGAGCTTCTCAGCATATTGCAAGTCAGGTAGTCTGAGAGGGAATTGGATTCCTGCACCTCCTCTGGGCAGTTGTTTGAATTGGCACTTCAGGGTGGCTTCAAAGGTAAGTCAGCCTAACCTAGATCCCATGTTAAGGTGCCCAACTTTAGGGCAGAAATGTAGATGTTTACACTCTGGTACAAAAGTGGTTTTAGTATATATAGGTCATTTCCTCCTTAGTGATAGTTGGATTGGTGATTAATTTCCATATAACTCACCTATTTAACTTATTTTAATGCTTAGAATGGTCTGCTATTAGGGGCGTGGCCTCTTTGAGTGACAGGTGTGTGTCAGCACACTTTGCTTACTGATCCTGGTTTCTTTGGCTGTGTGGCCGAGTGTCGTGTGGTGTAATTTTAATGCATTTACAGTATGTTGTAAAGGATATGGCTTGCTATGCTGTTGATGGGGGCAAAGGTGGTGTTCTTCAGAATAAAGTTCCTGCATGATTTAGTTTCTATGTTATCCTAATAAGCAGGTGTGTGTCTGTACAATGCACCAGTGCAGTTTTAAGGTTGCACCGCGCTAACCATTGCAGCGTTAGCTGATAAACTAGCTCTCCATGCTCCCATAACAGATCAAAATGTTAGCCATCATCCACACACCACCTTTTATACAGTCGGTTCCTCAAACAGAGGAAGGAGAGTCCTGCAGGAGGAATGTTGTCTTTCACATTTTTCCCCCTTTTGCCGATTCCTTACTGCAGCTTTAAGATTTTTGACTTGTGCTATGCGGATTTTAAAAGTTGATATTTGTGTTTAATGAATCGTATATCCCTCAAATGAAATGACTTTATTTATTGAGATGATTTTCTAACCTGCTCTTATGACAGGACAAAGCCAAGCTGAACCAGCTGCCCCCGAGCACCGCGACCACCGCAGCAGAAAGCCGCGCGCGTCTCCAGGCATCGACCAGCACTGCCAGCGCATTTCCCTGTTCGTCGACTTCGAAGAGATCGGCTGGTCGGGCTGGATCATCTCTCCCCGTGGATACAACGCCTACCACTGCACGGGCTCCTGCCCCTTCCCGCTGGGGGTGGGCGTCAGAGCGACGAACCACGCCACGGTGCGTTCCATCATGCATGCGCTCAAGGTCGCTAGCGATGACGTGGAGGCGCCCTGCTGCGTGCCCGACACGCTCCAGTCCATGAGTCTGTTATATTTTGACGATGAGGAGAACGTGGTTTTGAAGCAGTATGACGACATGATGGCCTTAAGCTGTGGTTGTCATTGAGTGTCCGCGTGTCTCCGGGGTAAAGGTGGTATTGAGTTTGTGAAGTTTCAGTATTTTTGCTGGTGTGCAGCTGAGTATTGAAGTAACCTTTCATCGGCAGTCCTTTTGCTAGTGCAGCTCAAAAATCAAGATGCCAGTAATACAGCTGACGACACACCGTTTTAATGGTCTTAAGTTGTTCTGCTTTTTTTTAAAAATATATTCAGATTTTTATATTGTGCGCCTGAAGCGCCCACTTCAGGTTCTTCTTCTGTGACACTGATATGTCCATGAGGCCGAGTCAGCCCACGTGGTTTCTCCCATAAAGTAATTACTTTTTATCTAATTATGTTACTGGTGCTCTGGCAAACATACAGTAAACTTTCTTTGTTGATTTATTATCTTAGCTGTTTTGGTCTTTAAGGGTAGCCCACATTAAGATGTTGAAAAATGCTCTTCACGTATTCAATGTTTTTAGTTTATAAGCACAAGTCAGATGAAACCTTTGCATTTAAGCAACTCTGACATTAGTGCAAATCTTAAGTTGCAAAAAATAATAGATTATTTGGATAAATGAGCATGCAAAAATAAAATTTGTGATGTATAAAAAAAAAAAACAATAATGCCAAAAAAAGTAATATACATGGTTTTACAACCTAATTCTGTAATATGCATTAGAAACAATGTTAAATGTTGTATTTAAGGCAGGAGGCTATGCTGAATGAATTGGGAAAAATTTAAAAGATCCTGCCTTGCATTTCAGGTTCTTATTGTATCATAATTGAGGAAATAAAACAGGAAACAAGTGCCCAGAAACGTTGTTGTTCATTGTTCTCTTTGCGTTATTTCACTAACAGGCGGTGGGAGAGAGGTGATGCTGGAAACTGTAAATGTGCTCTGCAGCACAGAGAGCGTATGTCCCAAACATTTATGCACTGTGTTGAGATAACGGAAGCTAAACTGGGGCTGGGACTGTGTAATGCCACTTTGTGCCACAAGGGGGTGCAGCAAGTCAGTGTAACCTTAAAGCAGGCAAAGGTGCACGCTGTTATTCACAAAGGCAGCCTGGGAAACTGCTTAACCTCTCGGGGAAAAAAGTACAAGTAAAAACAGCAGTGCAACACGCCCCCCTGGTGGTGAAAGTGTTCAATTTTGCAGAAGATATTACAAAAACTACCTTTAAATCTCCTATTTAGAAGAATGGCAGTGCGGTGAAGTAATTATAATCCAATTATTTTTAAAAAAATACCCATGAAAGTGATAGTTTTGTTTTATTGGAATGCATCACAGATACAAGACAGCCCTGCTTGATTCTACAAACTTGCAAAACAAATTCTCTTTCATATCCTCTGCATACAAACATGAATTCCAATAATGTCAGTTGATGCTTTTAGACAGGATGAATGAAAACAATCAACCGGTGCAATTTGGACTTTAGCATGCAAACTGTTTTCAAAATCTTGCAGTATGGAGATAATTGGTTAAAATCAATGACATTTGGTTCAAGTATATCTAATGATAAATGACTGCATATGTCTGATGAAAAAGGAGCTCTCAAGACGACAAACCTCGCAGGTAGTGAAACAAATGCTACAATATCTGGACAGTTGTGGAGACCCAACACAACTGTAATATATAACAAACCGGCAGCATTTACAATAAATAATTTACACTGAAGCTCACCCTCTCTGTTTACACTTAAATACATTATGTACATGGATCATCCATGTCCTTTTTCAACTTCAGTTACGCCTTATCGTACACGAAACCTCCCAACCACATTTAAACAAGCACACTCAAAATCATTCGTCCCCTTTTCACAAAGCCGTCAGTGGCATCGGTAACTTTACAAAGCCAGTGCGGCTCACGTGTCACCTGAAAGTTTAAGGCACGAAAAGCAAAACCGCAATCAAAGATGTGAACTGAGCTTGTAACAGGCCAAAAGTGGCAAAACAACAGAAGGTATTTACAAGATTTCTGGAATTGCTGTTTTGTACCAGTGCTCAACAACCAAACAGAAATCCATCGTTGAAGTGTTGTTGCTTGTTTACAGCCCTTCTGGGAAACTTCAATATAAGAAGGCAAAGTTGTTTTATCATGACAAACACGTTAAAAAAAAAAACCCAA
>VUQK01005955.1:24965-43178 GCA_015106715.1 Bujurquina vittata | reverse complement strand
GGGATTTGTGCATTGTTATAGCCCTTCTGGAAAACTTCGATAAAAAAAGGCAAATTTGTTTTATCATGACAAACACGTTAAAAAAAAAAACCCAACAACCCTGGAATGCAACAAACACCACAATTCAGTGATACAAAACAGCATTCCTTTCAACCCTTCGGTTTATATTAACTAGGACAGTCCAGTTCCTCAGTGCCTATGAACTCCCCTAACATGTGGTCATTCTGACCATAGATAGGCTCCAGGTACGGATGTGCATCCGTGCAGTATATCTGCTTTGACCTTTCTATGTTCCTCGGCTCAAAGTCCTCTGGTTCCATGTGAGGCACCTGAACAGTGGCTCTCGGAGCCATAGGCGACAGACACACTGGGACAAAGCCATGGTAAACAACCAAAGGAGGGCTCAAGATCTCCATAGGGGATGCCTTAGGAACTGCACCATCTGGTGGCTGCACTGGCAGCTGCACGTAGCTTCCCATTTCAGGATCAAAGAAGGTTTTCGTCTGGACTTGTACAGGCATGTCTACAAAAAAGTACTGCCCTGAGTCCGGATCCTGGAGGAGCTTGCGTTGGGTCATAGGGAAGGACTGCGTAACAAGAGCGTGCTCAATGCTAGACTGTTGAGAAAGCTGGCTGGTGCGGCTCGATTGGCGGGACAGGGGTGAAGGGTGAGGTACTTCAGTGGCATACGCATCAATACTGTGACTCCGTCTCAGCGGGTTGTCTCTGACGGCCTTGTCTCTGGCTCGGCCTCTCTGCTGAAACTCTTCCATGATGGATTTCTCAATGCGCTGCGTTCTGGGATCGAGCTTCTCCTTGACCGACGTATCAGCACCGAGCCCGTGCTCTGCTTTGTCGCCTAAATATCGGTCGATGCTTTGTGTTCGGTGCAAAGGCCTGTCCTGCACTTGCTTTTCACTAACCTGAGCTTTATACACAGGCACGTTACTGATGACCCTGTCACTGCTGTAATGTCTTTGCTCCGTCTTCTCTCGATCGCGTCTGCTGCTGCTGCGGCCTTGTCTTTCTGATGCCACGCCGGGTAGGGCCTCTCTTCTCTGGTTACTGCTCTCCACTGATGCGTGGTCCTGTCTCAGAGTCTCGTGCTTGATCTCTGTTCCGTTGTGGTGGTTTTCATTCGTGTTCAGGAGCGGCTCACTGCGACTGCTGCCGTTTTTACTATGGTGGCTTTCACTGTGGTCATCCTCAGTTTTCCCCCCGTGTTTTTTCTCACTGCTCCTGCCATTTTTATTACCAGTGGTGCTTCTGTGCTCAGATTTATCAGCCTTTTGTCTTTCTGCTCTGCGTTTGCTGCTGCTTTGAGACGACCCGTGAGACGACTTCTGGGCCTCCTCTTTCTTTATCCTTCTATTTGCCAGCTTGATCGCTTTAAGAACCGCCTTTTCCGATTTGGGTAAGACAGCCGGTGGCTTCGGCAGACCCGTCTGGGTGTCGTTACCACTGCAGGTGGACCCCAAACTTTCACTGAAAGCGTTCGTCGTGTCATTTTCTGTTGGCCCGCCAGCATTCAGCACCGTCTCTTCAGATGTGTCAGCCGTGCTGGTTGTCAGACTCTCCACTCCTTCAGATGAAGGACTTAAGCCAGAAAATCGATCTTCCTCCTGCGGGACGGTGAGGAACCCTGCAGCTTGTGGCTTCTGTAGGTGTTCGATTTGAAGATTTGAAGGTGAGACCAGCTGGGGCGGTGATGAAATCTCTTTAGATTTTAGGACTTCTGCTGGAATTGAGGCGCTCTCACTGGTTGCAGCACTGGTTTCGTTGGTCAGTGTGAGCTCTGGGCATTCCTTTACGTGATGTAGCTCATCCTCTCCCCTCTCTGAACCCCTCTCTGAACCACTTAGACTCCCTCTGGGTGACCAAGGTTGTATAGTCTTCCTGAATTTGTTAATAAAAGTGTTATCTTTGACTTTAAACAAGGCAGGGATCCCCAAGGTCGGTGAGAAAGTATCAACAGGTGACAAAGTTGTTGAACTATTTTCATCTGTGGTGCCATCCTTGCATCCTTCTAGCTCTTGTTGAGGAGACTTTACGGGTCGCTTTATAGCCTCTGGCTCGCTTTCATGATCACTTAAAGAATAATATTCCACGTCTGCCCTGTCCGAATCGCCTCTTGTGTTTCGCGACACATTCCTCACTGCCTCTTCAAATTTCTCCACCTCTCCAATTACGTTTTCAAAGTTGTGCACTGCACTCTCCACAGAGAAGTACGAGGATTTTGAGGACAAGCTGGCTTGATCAGGCGGGCTCTGAGCTACGCTAACACCATTTACCAGAAGCAAGGGTGATATTATGGTTCTTGGGATTTCACCGAGAGCCTCTGCAGCCGCATTTTCATCCTGAATGGCTCGACGTAGTTTGTTAGGTTCTTCATCTGTTGCTAGGCTCGTGGTTCCAGTGCCATCAGCTGTGATCAAATGAACTGGCTTTAGCTGAGCCTTTCGCTTTATCTTGCATGTCTCCTGTGCCTTAGCAGTGCCGCTTTTATTGAATATTGCACTCCTTGTGGGGCTCATATTTGTCTGTAAGTTGTTCGGCTTATTTTCACTTGCCCTGAACTCTGATGATATGAGATTTTCTTCCAGATCCCACCTGTCTTTATCGGAGCTGGTTTCATTTTGACTGCCCACAGCATCTTCAACAGCTATCTCTTCTAAATCACGCCCCATTGCATTTAAGCACACCTCCAGATTCTCATCTTTGCTGTAGACACTTTCATCCACTGCATCTTTCTCGCTAGTGACGCTCCCACGCCTCCTATTACCTCCTTTTTTGATCCTGGGGGGGACGGGGGGGACGTCTACTTTTTTACCTGCGGTTTCATTCACTAGGAAAACTCCACTCTCTTCTGACACTCGTCGTGCTATTTGCATCAAATCTGCGTTATCGGTAGTTTTGGGGAGAGTGTTTACCTCATTGCTTGTCTTGTTCAGACCCAGTAGTGCTACCCTACCGCCTGATCTGTGTGTCTCACCAAGTCTGGGTTCAGCGAGTGACAAGATCTGTCTCAGGTGATTGTGATCTCTCAGATCGCCTAATCTCTCTTTTAGGTCTTTTTCTTTAAGCGCGTGAGTGCTGTCATTTAGTTTGTCTGTTTTAGCTTCTTTCATAGAGTTTGTACACCGCTGTGACTTTGTTGCATCACTTTCATCCCAAACGTTCTCATCTGATTGTGGATTTTTATCCGTTTCCATTAGCTTATTCTTTCTCTTCTCCCTTTCTGAGATAATCTCTTCAAGTGCCATTTTGGCTTTGTCATAGTTGTCGTTTATGAGCGCTTTGTTTACTCTGACGGCGCCGTCTAACTTTGTGAAACCCTCCTGCTTGCTCTGCTCCTTCTCTCTCTTTGCAAATATTTCTCTCTTAGCGGATGTGTTGCCTCTCATCGACAGCATGCCTCTCTTTATGTTGCGCAGCTCCCTCGAGATCAGATCGTTTTTAGCCTTTGTCTCCTCATCTATGTTAAGGGCCCCGGGTTTGTTCCTTGCATTCTCGAGGACACGACTGCCGAGCCTCGCTCTCTCCAGCTCTTTCAAAGCATGCAAATCGTTAACTATGTGCTCGCTGTCTTTCATTTCTCTCCGTGGCATCACCTCGTCATCCAGCTCCATTTCTGTGTTCACGTTCGGATTGCGTTCTTCGCTCTCCTCTACTTGTTCATCATCCATCACTGCAAATCTCTGATATTTTATATAATTGTTCTGTCTGGCTGAGAATATATATTTAAGTTTGCCTTGTTTTTGGACAGAATCGTTTTCCCTTGGTGGTAAATCTAGTTTTGCATCCTCCAGTTCCTCATTACGTGTTTTCTGTTTGTCAAGCGCAGGTTTAATATCGGATTTTGCAAAATTTCTCGCTGGAACAGGTGGAGGCTCTTTCTTAACATCACTATTTTTGCCAGCCTGTATTTCATTATTCACGTCATTTCCGTTTTGAGATAAAAAGTCGTTTTCTGCTAGCGAACTCTCCCTCTTGCGTCCTAACATTTCTTTAGAAACTCTCTCATCGGTTTCTTTCTGCTGCGGTCCTGCTGTGGGCTTGCTGACGCTGTCTGAATGAGCTGCTGAGAGAGCTTTATTTTTGGCTGCATTAATCGCTTCCCTTGCTGCCCTGATCACATCCACTGTGCTTATGATTTGGCCACCGGCCTCTTTTTCCATGGAAGTCTGCTGCACTTCAAAGTCTTTATCCTTTGTGTCTTTCACTGACTGCTTCGTTTTCTCTGGCACATTTAGGGGCCTTTTCCCTACTGATGACAGACCCTCATTCTCAAGCGTGTGGGGTGAGATTATGGGTGATCGATCTTTGATGACATTTGAAGTATTTGGTGAAAGCCCTGTGTTCGCAGCCAGGGCCTTAGGGGAAACTTTAGCCGCCTCAGTTGGTGCATCTATATGTGCAGGTGTGCTCTGAGGGACTGGAAGATATTTCATATCACCGTCAACAGGGCTGGCTTTCTTGTACAGGTTCAGAGATGGGTAGTTTTGCTTTTTGGCCAATGGGCTCTTGTTCTTTTTTGAGTTTATAAAGGGGGATATGAGATTTTCCTCCCCAAAACTGAGGTTACCTTCAGCCTCCTTTTTGTTCTGCAGTAGATTTGATAACAAATAGTCCTCTGACAGCGGCTTTTCAGCCTTATCTTTCATAAGATCAACAGTTGGGGATTCTGAAATAGCATTGCACACTGTCAGTCCATCTTTCGTCATGGCAGGTGTGCTTAAGCCAGACGCGCTGCCTTCAGAAGCAGCTTGTGGATGGTTCAGGTTCTCTGATTGTGGCGTTTCAGTGCCACCTTCAGCCAGCTCCGACGTTTTGAATTTAGGGGGGGTGTAGCGGCTCTTCACCCTTTTCCTGTTGTCTTTGAGGTTGAAGAGGATGCTGGACGCAAGGGATTTGTAGCTGTCCCGCCTAACTGGAGGCTCGGGGGTCAGTTTGGCCTCAGAGTGTGGCCTAAGCTGAAGGTCAAATGCAGAGGCGGGTGAGAGGACCGCTTGGAGGATTTCTGATGTTTCTGTCGGTTGCCTGGAGGGAATGAGGGGAGTCATCAGCTGGCAGATGCTGAACGGAGTAGAGGCCACAGAGCTGACTTCCTCAACTGCTTTGACTTCCACACATATAGCTTCCTTTTTGACCAACACAAGACTTTCATCCATTGCTTTCGAATTGTTGTCTTGAGGTGGGATCCCAGGCTGATTGACTGGAAGAGCACTTTTTGCCCTGGACCTGTTGCGCCTCCAGGGGGCAGCAGTCCCATCCCCTCCATCTGAAGAGCACCTCTTCTCAGCTGGTACGGCTGAGGGCTTTGGCAGGACCTTTGGTGGTTGTGGGGGAGGGATGGGTTTGGGAGCAGTGGGGAGACAGGGCTCAGCTGCTGATTTCTGACATGACAGAGGCTTCTCTGCATGCAAAGTTTCTTTTCTCCGCGCCTCGGTTAACTCCTTGTAAAGCGGCAACTCGTACACCTTAGGGATACTGTCCATGGGGAGAATAGGGGTGACTGTGTCCTCTTGGCCGAAGGCGAACTGGTTAAAGACAGTCCATGTCTGAAAAGGACTAAACTCACTGTGGAGGAAAAAGTTTTTGATGTTAAGTTTTCTTAATTTGACAGTGGACTTCGCATTTTTAATCCTTTTGGATTTCCCTGTGGGAAGGCCAACATCTCTGCCAGCTTTGTTGGATGAACCATCACCAGACTGATGTTGAAGAGGGTTCTTGTAGTGCTGATCTGTGAGGCTGCTGTGATAATCTGAGAACTCTGATAGCTCTCTCTGAATGCTGCGAAGTGCTGTTTTATCCCACGATTCCCCATTCGAAACAGTCATGCTCCCATTTTTGATTAACATCCCCTTGCAGCTTTCTTCTGTGGCACTCAGTGCTTTGAGGAAAGAAGACATGTGGGATATATTCTTCTGCTGCTGATGTTTCCACGGCTGGCCGTGATTTTTCTCATTTTTGCTTTGCCCATGTTTTCTAGATTCTTTGTTGTGATTCTTTTTAAGCGGCTCCCCTGCCAAAGGTTTGTGGCAGCTGAAAGGCGAGTATCCACACAAGAATTCATCGTTGTAAACCGCATCGTCTCCAACGCAGAGACTCCGGAAGGCTCGATCGGTGAGAGTGCTAACCTCCCGATCGGTCTCGTCCATGAACAAGTCCGTGAAGCCGTTGGGGAAGCGGTGGTGGAGCATGCTCCCCGCTCGATGGCTCACGTGTCGCTTTTCCACGCAGCTCATGATGTCAGCAACTGTCTTTGCGTCTTATCATCACCAGCCCTGCCTCCGCTATGGCTGCTTCTCCTCTCGAGATTCCGACTCCTTCCAGCTCAGGCTGACATCAGGACAGCGGTGGGTTACGTAAACTTCCTAAAAACAAGCCAGTGAAATCAGCGTCAGTGTTTGCATAATACGAACTAAAACGCTTTGCCTAGTCACACAGTGTGAGCGGTTAGCTATTTAGCATTTGTGCAAGTCGGGAATCCAAAGATTGTTGTTTGACTGACACGATTACTTTAAATGGTTTTGAACTCTGGAGTGTGCGCTGATGACCTTTATGTACACAACATGTGCTGGCTTCAGCCACGCTGTCACTATGCAGCCAGCAGACAAACACTTCATACCATGCACGAGGCTATTTTAAGCAGCATATGATGCCGTGAGCTGTGAGCGCCAAGCACAGTGTAAGTGGGTATGAAAACAAATGCTGCCCACCTACAGGAAAAATCTGAACATTTCTGCTATTTGCATCTGCATATTCGAAGCACCAATGATACCCTTCACATGCAATATTCTTTTTTTTTTTCTTTTTTAAAGATGAGTGCATGTTTAAAATGCCATATTTGTCAAGCTCTTATTTAGAACATTTTTTTTGCTAAGCTTTAGACGGGTGCATGCCAACTTTGTCACTAACGTTCAGCTAAGAGGCAGGAAATGTAAATCATCAGTCACAGATCAGCAGCAGCTGCTCTACTGTAGCTTCCTTTAGCTATGTGGGTGAGGTTTTAGAATAGCTCATTAACCTATTTATACGGCCTGACCTGAGAGCACAGCCACTGACATATAACTCAAGGCTTCAACTATTCACACAACCATTACTTTCCATATAAGAAGTCTGAGTGAGACAAATATAAACATACTCATTTCATGAATTATAGATGTGTTAAATACATTCAAATATATTTTAAAAAACAAAGGAAAGTAATATCATCATTCACAGTTAAGAATAATGTTCAGGAATGATTGATACTTTTAAAACAGAGAAATAAGAGAAATAACTATGATCACATTTACTATTATTTTAATAGCAGACTAACAGATTAAACTGCCCCGTGTTACTTTACTGTATCTTAGGCTTGACTTACAGAAGACTTTGGCTTTCCAGGACACTTCACTTGCCAACCATCTTCCAGCTCTTATAACCAGAGATCAGTTAGCGCCACGGTACTTTCCCAGCGTCTGCCTGTGTATTTATACCCAGGGAATGAGTTAGCCCAGTTAACTGTACTGTATAAAGGCAAAAACCACTGGAGCATAATTTTAGCTGTTCTCATTGATATCTTAATATTAAAGTATGTGATTTAAAAGTACATGATGCATGATTATTTCACAGTAAGAAAACTAATACGTTCTTTCAGCCCTTTGGGCGTTATTGTTTAGCACAGAACTTTAAGAAAGTGTTTTAAATTAAAGTTTTAATGGACACATCTTTATATAAATATCCCACTGCTGCCTCACCTCGATGATGGGTCTTTCATGCTGAGTTCAAGAATCCAGCGCTTGCATATAAAACCAAGTCCTCAATGTAGAATCCAAGAATCCAGTGTGGTACCACCTGCCGAGGATACTTTACAGTTAAACGCCGTCAATCACGCTCAACAAACGTTCTCCTGTGTGGGTGAAGGAATACAGAAGGCTCACCAAAGTGAGTTAAGCCCTCAGGTCCATGTTCGAATGCGCTGGTGTGGCTGGGCTTCTGATAGTGGACTCAAATGATACCAAAATAGACGCGCAAGTCGGTGTGGCCAAACTGAGCAGCAACACAGGGACTTGCTAGCTTTCTCACATTGGAATATCCAGTGGGTGTCGAGTGGCAGGGCAAGACAGGCCGGCAGGATGAAATGGCCACAGTCATTGGTTATTTTTGTAACCAAGCAGTGAGGGCTGATGGGGCTGGGCCCACTTTTTTACCTTTGGCAACCCTGAAATCACGACAAGGCCTCCTTGTCAACAGAGATTAGGCATTGTTGGGTTTATCCGTGGATAATAAAGAGGAATGATGCACGCTTTTATGGTTACACCAGCTGACTAATTCTGCTGCTGTCACCCAGGGAACCAAGCTTTCTGATATAACCCATTGCATCACACAGTCCCTGAAGTGGAGGTTGGCAGCTGGGGGCAGACGTCTGCTGACTGATACGGCGGAGCTGGGCTCATTCCTGTTGTTCAAGCTCTGTTTACAAGGCTGTGTTGTGGACATGTGGGACTGGGTAATCTAGTTTTAGGACCAGCAGCTGTTGTTGCTGTGAGATTACGGGGAAATGGAGCAAGCATTTTGTTGACTTACTACCCTCTGTGAGTCAGAGAAAGTCAGTAGGTGAGGTCATATGTAGTGTTAACCTTGTGTAGTCTCAAAATGGAGAAAGTTGTGCGTTTGTGAAATATTGGGCATCTCAAATTGATTTTGAGAGAAAGAATCGCATGCCAGCAGTAGGTAGCAAAGTTTCCTCCTAGCCTTGCTTTTGTCTGAGAAACATTCACTCACAGGACACTTTATTAGGTATCTACCTTTCTAGTAGCAGGTTGGACCCCCTTTTGCTTTCAGAGCTGCCTTAATCAGATTTATGACATGTTGTGTTACCATCAGATGATGGGTGCACTGTGGTTATACAGGGATGGACATGGTCAGCAACAATAGTCTGAATAGTGTAAACAATGCTATGTTAGCCTCAGTTTCCTGTTCTTCACTGACACCTGGTGTGGTCTTCTGCTGCTGTAGTTTCTAGGTTCGACATGTGCATTCAGAGATGCTCTTCTGCATTTCTTAGTTGGAAAAAGTGCTGATTTTGCGTTAATGTTGCCCTCCTATCAGCTCAAAGCAGTCTGGCACCAACAATCATCTCGCATTCAAAGTCACCTAAAACTACCTTCCACATTGGGAGTCTCAGGTTTAATCTTCCACATGTGTGATTACTAATTTTATATATACTATATTTGTGAAAATGGTTTGAATATTATCTTTTTATCTTAAATGGACAAACACAACCTCTAAAAGTGTTCACATCAGGACAAACAGGCTACAATAAATATAAACACTTCCACAAACCTGATTTAATTTACTTCTTCTTCTACACACATTTGTTCACCCTGGTACAGATGCGCATTTGCAAATTAGCCTGGGAATGTTATGGACTTCAGAAAACATCTTCCAACTACAGGAATGTTCCTAGAATGCCTTGAATCCCATCTCTGGTTGTTTAAACATGCTGAAACGGGATATACGTAACAGAGACACCGACTGATGTGGCAGGAGGAGAATGGAGAACTCCAACAAGCGAGCAAACAAGTCCAGTGCCTCACAGGCTGCATGCAGGCTTTGTTTGTGCCGTTATGACTGACACCCACATGTGTTCTGGTTGGCTGTAAAATCGTTGGGCGCTAGCAAGCAGCCTGGCTCATGCTCCTTCATGCCTGCTGAGAATTGAGACCGCCAGGCAATGGTAGTAACTGGGCTCTGGGTCCGCAAAGGATTATAAACCTAGGTAATTCTAGGACAGCTGAAACAGATCATATACAGTGGAGGTGCAGTTAAGGTAAAACGCATCAAGAAAGACTTGAGCCTTGACTCGTTGCATTACTAGCTATATTTTTATTTCAATTATAACCTGAAACTGAGTGCTAATATCTATGATAGCCCTAAAATTGGATACATGCTGTATACCAAATCAAGACAATTCTTCATAAGCCAATTCAGCTTTTTTTATACGGCAGCAAAAACAGAGAAATAAAAGAGCAAGTAGGTCAGTGCAAAAAGGAAACCGCATATTAGCACATCTGAGAGTTGTTGTGTTGTTTAAGAGTTTCATGACAGGCTTTCCTTCTCATCAGCACCTGGGGTTCGAAATGTGTTTTGATCGTTATCACTCAGAGGGGGACTTACAACAGGACCGTAGTAACTGAAACTGCTGATGCTGATAAGATAGGTGACACTAAAGCATTAAAATTCTAGAAATGCAGTTATATCATCACCATGTGAAGAAGTGACGCCATTAAACACGGATAAAAATCATCTTCACAGTATCTCATTGGGGGGTCGGTGCCAGTTTAGTCTGAGCGGAGACCTTGGCCTATAATATTTTCCAGGTGAACGTCACACTTCCTGTGCCATTTTGATGCAAACAACCAGATAGCTAACCATACCTGTCAACACATTTCAAAAGGATCTGTGCCAGCCAGTTAGTGATGTTCATTAATAACCAGCCTGTGGTGTAAATTCGTTACACAAACAGGAAACACAGACCACTGGCCACACCTGCAAAACCTGTGAAGCTACTATAACAGACTCAGAAAAAGAAAAGAAAAGGGAAAAAACCAACAGTACTTTGCAGTTATTTGCACCCATAAGTTGTATTTGTCAATTTTACATGCATGGGGCAATGTGACATGCAAAAAAGGGAAGATATACGTAATCTTTTAGTCAGCAAAGCTTTGAAACCCACAAGCTCAGGAAATGCTTTGTTGTTCTATGAAAGGCTGAAAGGCAGTTTACCGAGTCGGCCAGCGTCTCGGCAGCAGCAAGAACAATGAGAGCGTTTCAGACACGTGGGTGTTTGCAAGCAGCAATAAGGACCTTTATTTTCACTGGTGAGTACAATGGATGCTTTTGTGTGTGCAGTCACCGACCACTTTGTTAGGTGCACTGGTTCGGCTGCTCGTTAATGGGAATATCTAATCAGACAGTCACATGACGGCAACTCGGTGCATTTAGCGTGCAGGCATGATCGAGATGACTCAAACTGAGCACCAAGACGGGGACGAAAGGTGACTTTGAACGAGGCATGGCTGTTGGTGGCACACTGGTCTGAGGGTTTCACCGCTGATCAGGGGTCAGAGGAGAATGGGCAGACTGCTTCAATAACCGCTTGTTAACACAAGAGCATCTCCGAATGCGCAGCATGTCAAACTTTAAGCCGACAGCAGCAGAAAAGCACACAGTCAACTATGAACAAGAAACTGAGGCTCCAGTGAGCAGTGGGCTCAGCAAAGCTGGACAGCAGCAGATTAGAAAACCATCTCATGGTCTGATGGGTCTTTCTGCTGCCACAGTGTGATTGTGATGATAGTGTGATAGTGGCTCAGGCTGCTGCTGCTGGTGGTGTATTGGTGTGGAGGGATGTTTTCTAGGGCTCTTTAGTGCAAATCAAGCATTGTTTATATCCCATCCTTACCTAAATATTCTTGCTGACCATGCCCATCTCTTTACGACCTCAGTGTACCCGTCCTCTGACTGCCGCTTCCAGTCAGATCAGCTCAAGTCACCTCAGACTGGTTTCTTAAACATTTGAGTTGGCAGCACTCACATGGCGCACCTTAAAAGATGTGGCGGAGCGGAGGAGTCACATCATTGATGAGCAGCTGGCAACTCCATGATGATACTGTCGTACCAACGTGGAGCAAAATCTGTGAATGTTTCCAGCACCTTGTTGAATTAAAGCAGTTTTGCAAAAGGGGGTCCAAGCTGCTAGTAGCTAGTAGCTAGTAGCTGCTAGTAGCAAGGACACTAAAAGGAAACTTTACTGGTAAATTACACATCCGTGCTTGAACCAGCCAATCTGAAAGGAGCTAGCTAGTAAAATAGCCATGGCTACTTTAGCTAACTAAAATGACCCGGGTACTCAATCTGAATTTTTATTAATTCCAGCTAACTGCGTTATTCCACATAACTAAATAAAGGTAAAGCATAGACTATATAAAAGATGGCTTGCGATTTTAGCAGCGGTTATATTTGGATAGGAGGGTGGAGTTACCCGCTAAAGCTAACAAGCGGGTTTAAGTAGGTCAGTGGATCCCAAAATCTGGGGCGCGCCCCGCTGGTGCCCCGCTGGTGCCCCGCTGGCCTACTGCTCTCCCGCACCTCACATGTGGCGTGAAAGGAATTCAGTTCTCTGGCAGAAAAGGCCTGAGAACCACTGAACTATGTGCACAGTCTTTGCACTAACATTACACACATTACAACATTACACATATTACAACATTGCACATCACTAATCAAAGCTGGAGTGAAGATTGAAGGAAGTGAAGTGAAGGAGTGAAGAACAGCAAATAACCTTTAATTGCCTGTAATTACTCTGCCCACTAAAGGTGGAGAGGTTGTTCGTTGTGTTTGTCTGTTAGCAGGATAACTCAGAAGATTATGAACAGATTTTGAACATTTCTGGAGTTTTTTGTGTTACTTTGCATTTGCAGAAGAAGGCATTAATATTTTCAGCCATTTGACCTTTTTTTGGTTCCCTAAACTGTCAAACCCTCAGTGAGCCGTCACGCTGTGCCTCCTGCCGTTGCCGGCCCCGGCGCATTATATAAGAGGTCACACTCCGTTCACTTGCAACTTTATCTCTCTCAGCCTTGCAGCACTCGGGACGTGTTAAGCAGCAATTACCAGAGACCGATAAAATAACACAAAGATCGTTTCCCGACGAGTCACAGGTTCGACACCGGCAGCAGCCAGTCCTGCAGCGATCCAACTCCTGCTTGTGTCCTTCAGCAAGGTGCTTGACCTAGACCCGCTGGCTTCTGCTGAAAATTAGCTTCATTTATCATCTGGGTTATGCTAACAGCACACCGGGTCTCAGAGCTGCTCCATGAATGCGACTAATGGTTCCAAACTGTGAGCGAGCCAATTGCTGAGCATGTACACTCTGCTGCAGGTATATACTTAACCTCACACAGCACCACTCCAATTATTTTGGCCCGTGAAGGAGCAGCTGGAGACTGAGTTAGTGAACTCCTATTTTGAAGCTTCAATTTTGGTATTTTGGCCACCACGTTGGCTTTTCAGAGCCCAAAGTGACCGTATTTGGGCAAGAGGGTGAAGCGCTATCGGTAAATTCTATCAAGCTTAGCAGTGTATATATTTATTATTATTATTATTATTTAAATTTCTCCTATAAGGATTTCATTCCTGTGTAAAGGCATTGTGCGTTATCTGAGGCGGGAACGTCGGGTTAACCTCTCTAACCGCTCTGGGCTTGTTACAGAGTAGCTCATATCTCCAATGGTTAAAACCCAAGGCGAAGTTTTAGAGTTGCCACTTGCTATTCAATAGCATTACTTTTAAAGCTCTGCATGTGCATGAAGGCACCTCATGATTTACACAACAGTTTCTTGAACTGCACAGAGCGACTCCTTATCTGATCGCTGTGGCGTTACCTCCTTCCTGTTTGTCTTAACGGCCCGCTTCTGTGACCTGAAAATAATCTTATTGAAAAAAACAAAAACAAAATCTTTTTCAGAGTTCCTGCTGACGAGCGTGAGAGGAGATGGAGCAGATTCAGAAGACACATTAGGTGGGTGTCGACAACATGTGCACTGATGAATTGAGTTTAAATCAGCAGAATCTTTGCAGATTTCTCCTCGAGCAATAATGTGTGCATTCTTTTTACATTAAAGTGTCAGTTTGACCCAAATGCCATCATTTACCCCGCCTAACTGTTCTGATAGATTTGACTTTACAGCACCAGCACCAAACATATGGACACATTGTGGGGTTTTTGCTGTTGTTGGTGTTGTTTTTGAACTGTTTTGGGATTGTAGAACAATATTGAAGGAATCAAAATTATATTATAAGGACACTTTTAAACTCTGGTCCTGACCCAAACTATCCCAGGTGGGTTTAGATCAGGTGATTACCCCTGTTGCCTTCACAGAGCCTAGATGTGTGCTTTTCCTGATTCTTCTGCGGTCGTTGCTGCTGTAAGCATAAACCTGATGTGATGACATGTTACCGAAGCATGTTGTGGTTGTATGCAATCATGCTGATTAAGCGTAGCATCAGTGACGCTTTATTTTGGGAACCATACATGCCGATACCGCCCGTTCACCAAGCCTACAGTCGGACTCATCCGACCAAATTCAGATTTCCGCAAATCTGATGGTAATTGCTTGTATTTCTCAGCTTTTATTGGTCTCCTTCAGTAGTCATCTCTTGGATATGTCAGCTGTCCATGAGGGGTTTGAGGACAAATATCTTAAGAATTAAGAACATCCGAGGCTCCAAATCTGCCTGCTTCCGATCGCTTTTGTGATCACCTGAACCCTTAACTGCCGGTGAAGTCCAAGTCACATGTGGGAGATTTCCCACTCTGACCAGCAGTGGCCCCTTTCCCTGAATGGTTCCTAGCTATGTCACGGATTCAAATTGCAAACACCGGTGATGCAATTTAATTTGCAGGAGCAGCGTGACTCTCAGATCTTCATCCTACAAGGAGTAAACAAGTTGTGAAATCAAGCAACACGTGCTATTCAGAGTGTCTGGAGGGCCAAACATGAGCTGAGCCGACGTGCTGTTCTTCTGCAGGTGTTCAGTCATGAGCGCAACGGCTCTTTGGAGGCACCCGAGCAGTTCAGAGGAATCATTCCTGTTACTCTGTAGCAGAGGCGTTTAGTGACTATCGGTAAAACGCAGCGTTCAGTAATTTTCATGTGGGGGCGTTTGGGATTTCCACCTGTAGTTTGTAGCTACACTCTCAATAACTGGGGTTCATCTATACTGCATACAGCTCTGCCCATCCCCGTCTTGTTTGTTAATGGTTGCTTGGCTTCCTGTGGTTGTTCTCCTTTCAGATATTAAGTATGTTTTGATCGGAGGTGGGATCGGCCTGTTCTTAGTTGCCTTATTCATTCTAACAAAGTTCTGCATCATTAGGAACCAAGCGAGTCAGAACAACACAGGTGAGAAGGACTGCGAGGTCCCATTACAGCCGCTTACTATTTGCACAACAAAAATATCCTTCCAGTAAAATAATATGCCACATTACGTGCATCATATATCTTTAAAATGTGCAATTCTTCTCCCCTCCTTATAGATATCAACATGAGGAGAGTTTCGGAGGTAGGATGCTAAACTTATAAATTTGTTGGATTCAGTGAAGCTAAACTCGATGTAGTTCATCTGTTTTCTGTTCTATTTTATAAATGACAGTCAGGAATGTGTCTGTGTAGATTCTCAGTCATCCAGGTCATCGTAGTCTCTGGAGCTTGAAAAAAGGCAACTGGACTTCTTTTTGTTACTTGAAGACGTTTCTGCCTCTTATCCGAAAGGATGAGAGGCAGTCAGGAAGACCCTAAATAGTTAATTTTTTTAATGTTTGTATCAAAGGGTGCAAGTCCCCATGAATTTTATCTACTCTCAGTCGCAGCCTCGCTTGCCCTCTTTGAGCCACGTCAGCCAATCAGAACGCTCCGACGCAGCAACATCCAGTGGCGTGTGATGTCAGAGGTCAGTCAGAGTGACAAGACTGATGCAGAGCGACATCTGGGTGAAACGTCAACCTGGTGGACTTTTTATTTTCTTTTTATGGAACTGTTGCAGAATTTCAACATCCACTTTTACCTCATTTACTTTCTTTGTACCAATGTGTGATTATGTTGTTCATAAAAAAAATCTGTAAACTAAGTTTGGGGGTTTATTTGTCTGTGGAGAGCTGCTGTGCTTTAAAGGTCGTTTGGAGGCCGGTTAGTGTGTTTTACATTCTTTCATATTTTCCTTGTAAATAACCAAATACTCCACTCATGCACGCACGCTGCACAACAGTTAGTTTAACGCCACGCTGCAGGAAGCCTCAGGTGCAGTTGTCACCTGTTTCCACAAGGGGGCGGTGTTTACCTGCAACCTTTCGGTGAATTTCAAAAACAAATGACTGAAGAGTTCATCACAGCTGGATAAAGGCACAGTGTCATAGCCATAAATAATCTGCAGCAGGGTTAACACAGAAAGACGCTCACATTTACACCTAAGGCCAATTTGTAGGTGCCGATTACCCTAACGTGCATGTGATTCACCAAACCAGTTTAATAACTTATGATACATTTGTGTGTGTGTGATGTAGTGTATGTAATACAGTAAACTGGCATTTCTGGCATGCATAGATTTGATTATAAATATGCATCAATGTATTAAAATGAAAATGTTTTCAGATGACCGTTTGGATGATGTGTAAACTGAATCCTCCACTGTAGCATTCATTGTAGCGGAGTTAGTGCTCAGGCTGTAGAGCCACGATGTTGGTAGTTTTCCTGCTGCATCCATATGATCTGTATCACCCAAATAAGAAATCTGAGTCCTTAGCCAAGCTTGTCAGATTGCCTTTTCCAACTCTGAGACACACGAAGAACTCATAAAAAAACCGTAATATTCTGGAAACCTTACATGCAGATATGGATAATAAGTTACAGATGTTTAGTCACTGAATTACTTCTGCACTTTCTGACAAGTGAAAACTAAGAACATCTGGAAACCTAATGAGAATACTGAGCTTTTGCCACGCCTATTTATTCATTAGTATACAGAAACATCGTATTTATAGAGATGGCATATTTATGCAGGTGGCTAAGTGAATGTTAACTAGCAAACCCTTTTTAAATTTTTACTAAAGACACAAAATCACCAACACGCTACTAATTAAGTGTATAAATGTCCATCAAGCTAGCCAGGTATTTTTTTTCTCAAGACTCGGTGGAGACCAAAACAGAGCTTTTAGACCCGAGTCACACGGGCCTAGAGACCAGCGGCTAACTGAATGGCAAACACCAGTCACCAGGGAAAAATGAGTAATCCCGACAGTTGCGAGTGGTTGCTGGCAGTTCCTACCTGTCGCTAGGTAACAACCGTTGGACAGAAGTATGCGGCGCTGCACTGAAAACCTCCTTGCAATTGCTTTGGCATTTTGGGTGAAGACCCTAAGATGCAGACTTGTCAAACACTCACCAGCTACTCGCTAAATGGTTGTGAAATTGTGAAGAGTGCGACACAAACAGGAAATGACCACTGTTTGGCATCAAAGTAAAAGCTGCGTCTTTTGAAACTTGTTGGTTGCGCCATGTTTTACTTTGAAGGCAAACAGACTCGCATGCTGAATTTGGGGAAAGGATACATGGATGGGGTTTAAACACGCCACAAACTCCACTTAGAATCTGCTGCAAAATCAACTACCTGTTAGTGAGCAGGTTTCACTGACTGAGTTCTGGCTGGCACCGTGGTGCGTCGCACTGCTGCCTCACAGCAAGAAGGTCCTGGGTTCGATTCCACCTTGGCCCAGGCCTCTCTCTCTCTCTCTCTGTGGAGTTTGCATGTTCTCCCCGTGTCTGCGGGGGTTTTCTCCGGGTACTCTGGTTTCCTCCCACAGTCCAAAGACATGCAGTTAGTGGGGTTAGGTTAATTAGTGATTCTAAATTGCTCATAGGTGTGAATGTGACCTGTACAGGGTGCTCCTGGACAGGATGAGCAGGAGAGTAACTCAAACTGATCTGTTTTTGGCCATAACAATATTTAAAAATAACAGCTCATAACAGCTTATCGTGAAGTTTGTCAAGATACAACTGAGATATTATTTCCGTTTCCAGCCAATGCTGTGGGCGAGCGGGTTGAGAAAAACAACAGTTTTGTATTCCAGCTTTTTCCTCCCAGAATGTGCTGAACAAAAAGGAAAGACGTGTCTGCAGAGCTGGTAAACAGCTGAAAGAATAGCTTCTGCAAGGATCTCCGCATTGTTTCCAGCCCTTATTTAGTGAGTCACACGCCACATGTTGACTCCCGGAGGTCACAGAGCTTTTGTAAAGAGTATCCAGGCTTGTCAAACTGTTGCCAGACTAGGAGCATTTAATCGGTCTCAGTGCTTAATCTGTGAATCAAAAATGTCCCAGATCACCCAGGCGCTGCTCTCTGAAGTTTGATAAAAGCTGGCAAAGTGTCCCAAAAACCCGGAGCTGAAAGGCTGCTGTACAAAGATTCACTGTGGGATCCTGTTACACACACACACACACACAAGAAATGACTTGATCCAAGATAGATACACACAGACCTGCAAAGACGCAACATTAACCACGAGTTTCCAGGGATCATTTTGAAAGAAAGACGAACAACCGTGAAGTGCTTGAGGAAAAAACTGAATTAATGCAAAGATTCCCACACAGAGTGCAACCCCCCCCC
>VUQK01005955.1:1972-17511 GCA_015106715.1 Bujurquina vittata | reverse complement strand
CAATATAAAACGCCTTGAGGAGACTGTTGTGATTTAGCGTAAATAAGATTGAATTGAATTGCTGCGGTGTTCTTTCACCCTTTCTCCTGGCAACCCTTCCAAACAAGCCATACTAGTTTAGTCTTTTTCTAATTGTTCATGAACTTTAACATTTAGCATGTTAATTGAAGCCCATTACAGACTGAGACAGTGTTAGAGGGGATCAGGGGGGTCTCTCACATTGATGCTCATGGGAGAAAATTGCCTTATAACA
The DNA here is from genome assembly GCA_015106715.1 of Bujurquina vittata. Classification (NCBI taxonomy): domain Eukaryota; kingdom Metazoa; phylum Chordata; class Actinopteri; order Cichliformes; family Cichlidae; genus Bujurquina; species Bujurquina vittata. The sequence goes on along the minus strand of VUQK01005955.1, from coordinate 17,258 downwards.
GCAAATAATTGTCTGAAAGGGTTCTTTTAACCCAAAAAATGTTCCTAAACCTAACTTAGTAGTTTTTTCTGCCTATAACGAACCAAAAAATGACCGACAGTGAAAAACAAAAACAAATGATTGCATATAAAATTAAATGATTTTACATGCCTTGTGGGCGCTTCACAGCACCTACGCGCTGATTAAGTCTTTCTTCCTCCATCTCTTCTCTCTGGCACACTTCAGAATGGTTGGAAGGCTGAGCACCAACAGTTTGACGGCTGCCTGTAGAGCTTCAAGATGCTGCTGGTCTGAATGACTTAATATAAAAAAAATACAAAAAGTCCCTCCTTTTATAGGAAGAATAATTCCATTGCCTTCATCATATATTGTGTTTCAGTAAACTGTCACAGTCTAAAGTACTGCAGACTGTGGACCAATACGTCTGGTCTTACTCTGAGACTTTATGTGCTATTAGAGTGTCTGTGTGTGTGTGTGTGTGTGTGTGGGGGGGTGTTCTGTGACATCAAACTAATGGAATTCTTATGCTAGGATAACATCAGGTGACCAGGTGTTTCCACAATCGGTCTCCCACAAATAAAAAACCCCCATTACTCTACTTACTACTGCTAAAATAAACACACACACACACACACACACACAGAGGCCAAAGTGAACTTTTAAGCATTTCTATAAGACGTGGGCAATTCCGAGCTAACGAGAAGTGCATGGCACACGGATGTGGTATGGGTTTAGTAAGAACGAAGGAAAAATAAAATGAAAATTAGAATGTGTGTTTTTATAGCTTTTTCTGTGAGGGGACATATGACCAAGCAGTCAACAAAGTATGTCTATGTTTATGTCCATAAAGGGGACTCGGGGGGGGGATACAGGGAGCAAGTGCACAAAAAGGCGTTCAGAAGGAAAGATTCATAGAGACAACAGGAAGTTAAAGGGTTTATTATTCAAAGCTTTGTTTGGACACACAATGTGGCTGTGTACTTGCATTCATCTCTGGTCACTTATGATACAGTAAATTATCCTCTGTGATGGATTTAGTCACAGAGGGTCATTATTCAGTCTAGTCTGTGTCTCTGTATTGATGTTTACAGTGTTGGGTTTGTTGGGGCACGAAAAAGAACCACAAGTCTGAAATACAGTTGGCAACTGAATACAAAGCTGTGCCTCTGGGAGACGAAAAAAGGAGAGTGATGAATGTTTCCACTGTAGCACGACGGAGCTGTTTTAGAAAGAAGACATTCTCGAGATGAGCATAAAAGGCACTTTTATGGCTCCAGATTGATCCAGTTTCTGATTATTCCAGCAGGCGCATCTGCGCTGACAGAGTCACACAGAACCTGAGGCGAAGACAAAAAAAAAAACCCACATAAATGTCAGCGACGTTATCAAGACTTAGCCTGTCAGTAATTTAGAATGAAAGCAGGGCTGGCCTTTATATGAAACCAGCGGCCATATTTTGGCTGTTTTAAATGTCTTGGACAGAAACTGAGCAGCCCCACAGTGAGACACTGTTTGGGGCTCATCAGTGTACTTGCTGCAGGTTTCATAGGAGGCAAACAATGCAACGCAGATTACTGGCTGGTGTCATAATAATAGTAATCTCTATAAACAGGTATTTGAATATGGATATGCACAATCTGGCATTGGTTCCATGCAAGTAACTGGCAGTAACTGTGATTGCTAAGCCACCGTCATGCTAAACTGGTCACCACTGCTTATGACTGGTTGAGTAGTTGCAGGAGGTTGCTTGTTGTTGTCGCAAAGATGTAGACGGTGCAGCATTGAAAGCCTCCTTGTGATTGCTTTGGTTGCTGGTTGAGTGCCGCAGTTGCCCATTACTCACTAAGTAGTTATGAAGACACAAACCACAAAAGGAGACTGTTGCTGAGCCTTTTGAAATGTTTTGATTTCTCGGTGTCCCATTTGTGATGGCAAAAATGCTTTTGCAGTTAATCTCCATGGAAATATGCTAATGTCCAAAATCTGCAAATGTTGCTAGCCAATTAATAGATACATATCAGGTGTGTAAAAATGGGAAAGGCAGGACAGGAGGGGTCCTTTTTGATCAGGTGGAGGGCAGCTATAAAGAGAAATGGTAGCCAAGGAGTACAAAAGCATTTCATTTATTGACAATAAAAACAAGCCCGGGATATTAAAAAAATAACAAATGCTAAAATCAAAGAGCAGGCTAGCAGTCTTTCACCACTAGTCCCAGGTTTCCCTGACATTCATTTGTAATGTTCATTTGGCTGCTCCCCCCTTGCTCTGCTGAGGCCCCCTCCCATCTTTTAAACCAGGTGACTGAGCAGGTGCGTCTCTGTCTTTGTCATAAAGCAACGATGACTTAATCTGGGATTGTCTTTCAGGTGAGAATTTTAACTAATAATCCAGAGCACAGGGTTGGAGGGGCACTATAATTAGCTGACATCAAGCAAAGAAAAGAGCATTTTAATTTGTATTTAAGTATAAACATATTAACTAGTACTGTAATCAAAGACAGATATTTGAAACCTTGCCTGAAAATCAATTTCATCAATACTCCTATATCAACATCTGTGACACCTTAGACGCTGTGACGGTATCATGTTATAGCTGCTTCTTTAAATATCTAATTTTCTAAGGAGCAAAAATAACAAAGCCCTGAATCCGTTTGCCTGTGGACAGTGTAGCTTCTCTGGCTCACGATCATCATGATCATGGCTCACTGCCATACTTGCTTGTTTGTCATTGAGCCAGTGCCCCTGTGGGAAAGTCTCGGGCAGGCGTGGTGGAGAGCCTGCCTGTCGTCAGCTGCCGGTGGTTTAGAGTATTTCAAGATGCGCTCGTGGGTGTCGCTTCACAAGCTTCCTGCCACCAGCCCAGCAAAAGTGCAGCAGTGTTAAGACTCCTGCGGTGAGGTGGGGTGGAGAAACGAGCGAGTGTGTGGGGGTGAAACTTCACGTCGAGAATTGGGAACATATTTTCTCTGTCATTTTGGACACATGCAGCACATCTGGGATTTAAATTACACAGGCATCCATTCTCTATTCATGCTTATTTTTGATTTTTGGTGGTGGAATATTTCTGTCTGCCCTCGGACGTCGGGCAAATCCATGGACAGTAAAAACATGGACATAGCTTCCGGGTCTGAAAAGGAAAACCAACATGGAAGTACCTTAAACTTAAACATGTGCCGTTTTTAACAGCCACCAGGGGGCGATACCTGTGGTTGACTTCTGGAAGTCTATAAAAAAAAAATGGCCTCAGAGATGACCTCATCAAGCACTTTGCTAATGAATTTATGTGCTCAGCCACTCATTTCAGGCCATACTGAATATTCCATATTGAGTCCATTTTGAAAATACTGAATATTTAAGACATACCTCTTTTAGTGTGATTCGCCTTGCTTCAGCTTTGTCTTTTGCTGTTAAGAAATCATACCTGCAAAACAACATTTCTTATAATTGTGTGTTAAAACCCTCAGTTTGTCAGATTGTTACATTTTTTTATCTATTTTTTTTCTCTTCTCTTCTTTCTTCTTCTCTCTCCTCCTTTCCCCTATTGCCTGTAGCATCATATACAGAAAATCAAACATATTTGATACCCTATAATTGAATGAGACAGCCTAGAGAAGTATTTTCTAACTGGTTCAATATCCTACTAGCAAAAGTGTCACATGAGGCATTAGTCATGCAGCAGCAGTGCCATTCTCTTTCCTCTCCTATGCTCTCTGTTTCACCTCAGTTTGTGTAAGCCCTTTCAAGTCAATTGGATGGACCGTTGTCAAGAACACACACATTGATTGAATTTGAGTTTGTATTTGCCCGTCTGGACCTCCTGCCGGTGCTGTACTGAACATTAAATTCTGATTATTGATATGACTTTTATTTTTTCAGTATCCATCCTTAAGTTCAGGAAATACTCACTAGAAATTTGCTGGACACACAAAGCTCAGTGCCACTTGCGTCATGGGTGTGTGCTGGAAATCAGCTAAATGAAATATTTTTTTAATGTTTTGTCTGGTGACGGGACACCAAGCTTAGCCACGTGAAAGGGAAAAAAACGAGCCTGAGGAGCCACCTGTTTAGACAAAGTTTGCTGAGGTTGCTCTTTTCGTCTTTTGTTATTGACATAAAAGAGAAGGTGATGGTCGGGGTATGTCTGAGTGTGAGGTGGACGTTTACAAAAATGTGAAACTCCTAACCAACTGTTTGCACTAATGTCTGAGTTAATAAGATATTTATTCTTTGCACCCAGCAAAGGTTGAGGCCTGTGGACAGTGAATCAGAGACACAATCAGGCAGGGAGGAGGCCAACGTAGGCTCCCTGTCCTCCTGCAATTAGCTTTATTTAAACTCTAGCCGGTGTGTAATCAGGCAGCAGGGAACCCACAGTGATGACTATGGGCTTCACGTGTTTCTCTTCTCTTCTTTCTCACTGTAGTGCATGTCCTACCGACCGCCAAGGCCAAGGAAAGCCTGTGGAGCTTGTTTGAAGGTAAGTTTAGATATTTTTAGCGGATGAATGACCGTATGGTCCTTGGTAGATAAAAATAGCCCAGCACAAAGGATGCACTCCAAGTGCCTTGAAATAGTTTCTTTCGCTCACATTTTTTTGTGTGCAGTGAAGTAAAAGCGCAGGCTCGTGCATGTTGGACTGGTGTGTTCACGTTTGTGTTTTTCAGACGTGTACCTGTGTGCAGTGCTGATCTGCTCAGTGGGTCTGCTGTGCATGTGCATGTTCACCGTGACAGTAACCTGCCAGTACATACAGAGGAAGCAGAGGCTAAAAGGTCAGCAGCATTTATCAGTCCAGCCTTCTTGTAACTCCTCTTTTGTCATTGTCGTGTTCTTCTTTTTGTCTGTGGAGTCACCTTTTTCGCAATAAACTCTGTTATCTTTGCAGATAATTACTACCTGGTCAAAAGCCCGCAACACAGGTGACGTTTTAAGAGCGAGCCTGCACTAAATAATAATAAAATAAAAAAGTAACACACACTCAAACTGAATTTCTTCTAATCCGGTTCCGCTCCAGCTCGGGAGAAACGGTCACCAGTGTGATCAGCGTGTCTCCGGCTCTGCCTAAGAAGGAGAGGAGGTACAGGAAGAAAAGGAGCAGAGACTACCAAGAGGAGAAACCACCAGAGATCCCAGCAAAAGGTAGCCACAAGTCTGGTGATCTAACTGGGACACGTTGGAAAAGTTGTGTGAATACGTCTGAGTAGAATCCCTTGTTTTACTCTCGTACTGATTCTGAAATAGCAGAACATCTAAAAAAAAGAGTTTTCACGGGACGACATAGAACCCTGTGAAAATGGTTTTTTCACGTGACTGTAAGCATAACCCCAAATCGAAGCTTGCCCTCACTTCATTTTTTTTCTGCATAGCTTTCTAAATAGGAACTGAAATATACTGCCACTGGATGAATTCCACACATAAACTAAGTCACGGAGTTTTTTTTTTCCTTAAATCAGCTGGGAGTACTGGCTCACGCATAAACCTGCTGAGTCGCACCAAACCCACGTGCTAATTAGCCAGTAGAACGCAATGGATCATTCTTTCCAGTTATAGTAAAAGTTATTTTGCACCTTAGTGCTATCGAGGCACTCTAAAGACCGGAGTTCCCAGTTTGGAAACATTTTAGGTCCATTATCAGAAACTGCAGTCATTTTGAAAAGTGAAACGCATTGTCATTCTTGTTCCAGAAACTTCTTTCCTCATATTTTTTGCTGGATATTGCGCCACATGCTTTCAGGGGGTTTTGCTGAAGGTCTTTTTCTTCCTACCGAGCGCTGCTGCTGACCTGTTAGAATACAGAAGAATGTGGTGGGGGTTGCGTTGCTGAACTATGCAAAGTCTTCCCTGAAAACGGCGTCTCCTGGACGGCAGCAGCCTGTATATCATTCAGAATTAATGGGGATTTTACAGATGTGCACGATAACCATACTGTGTGAACTAATGCGCAATGATTTCTGCCAGGGAATTATCTTGTTTATGATGCAGTGCTGCACAAAGGCCCAAAGATATTGTGTAAAACAGCTTGGTAGTGCTTTCTATGCAGTTTACTCTGCTGTCTTTGTTCTATTCTGAAGTGGGATTTAAATTATTTGCATCCCAGTGACCATGTCAGGGAAACATGGTTGTACAATTGGGGTTGATTTCAGGGCCTTCAGATATTTCCTGCTACAAAACCGTTAACTTTGGGGTTGTGATGTGGAAGTCTGGTTCTTCTGCGTAACCGCCGGCTTGTTTTGTTCCCGCAGCTCCCATCGGAGGCAAAACACACAAACCCAAACTTTTAAAACCTCAACCAAGAAAAGTAGTGCTGGTGAGTCCCATTCCTGCTCGATGCTTTTTGCACGTTCACACACAGTACTGTACAGAAGTCTTGCGCCACGCCTCATTTCTTTATATTTCACTAGAAGAATGGGGGAAAAGATGCTGAGATTCATTTGAATGTGTGCAAACCCATTATTCCTGCTCCCTCAGGTGCCATGATGAAGAGATAATCAGTGTTACGCCAGTCCGTGCTCATAATGTTCTGCTTGATTGGTGTATAAATGGAACATTCGACCAGAATGTCTGTAAATCTCACATTAACGTTTTTTTTTTTTTATTGCCACTGGCACTAAGTGGCTCTGTGGTAGTTTGGTATGTTAATGTCACAAAATGCTGGTAGAGGTAATTAAATTTTAGGTAACCTCAACCCAGAACTGCTGGAGGGTGGCGTCTACACGCAGCATGCTCACAATTACCAAAACCAGTGATTTACCAAAATGGTAAATCTACAGCATCCTTGGCAATGTAATTTACTTAATGCACTTCCAGAAATTCTTTCCCAGCCTTCCTTTTCTAACCACTGACTATCTCTCTCCTTCCCCTCCATCATTACTTTTCTCTGCCCTCCTTCATCTCTAGCCGAGGATAGTGGAGGAGAACCTGACCTACGCAGAGCTGGATCTGGTGAAGCCGATCCCGGAGACCAAGGCGTCACGTAGCGGCACAGTGTACGCCCAGATACTGTTTGAGGAACAGCAACTATGAGAGACACATACACCACTAGTACCTGTGCCTGTGGAAAAAAACAAAAAAGAAAGTCTTTTCTATTTATAGTCTGTATTGTTTTGTATTCAAATGGTTTGTGAAGGGAAAATGTCTCAAAATTATGACAAAATTGTACATATGATTTTATATGAATTATTGTAGAACTTTCTTTTGTGAGGCCACAATGCAAGAGGACATTTTTGTAATACTGGACCTTTTTTTGTACCCATGTTTGAGTCCTGTGTAGCCTAAACTGGGAACACAATAGAAGACTTCTGCGCTGATTTAGACCTGATTCGTCTCTCATGACAGTCGGAGGCGAAACTGGAGGTTTGGACTTGGAGGTGTCAGCGAGTGAATAAGGCGCTTTGGTGTCGGGTTGACATAAAACCTGGGAATGTTGGGAAATGTTGTTTCATGCTAAGACTTGGACAAGGTTGATACCGCTCTTTGGTGCCAAGCAAACTTTGCACTGTCCACCTTCACTGCAGAATTGATTGGAAACGAGGAGTTCCAGCTTTCGCGATTCAGTCACTGTGTGGAGAGATGAGCATTCAGCCGGGCAGCATTCAGCCGTCTCTTTCGGCAGAGTAAAGAGCACAGACACACCACCAGTTCCTCGAGTTTTGTTGTCTTTCAGGCTGGTCCTGTTCTTTCTGCCTTCATGTCTCATTTTCTGTCTGATTTAGCTGCTGATCGGCAAAAGCATGGTTTTAAAAAATCCATTTCCTAAAATCTGAGGTTCAAACTAGAGAAACCATGAGCCCTCCAGCACATACACAGAGTGCCCCATTCAAAGACGATGGCGAGGTTTTCTACAGAGAGTCATCTTGTCAATGGACTTGCATTCAGCCCATCCATTGTGCATAAGCCCATGTTGGAGGTACTTCACCAGCCAGGACTGCACTAAAGTGCACCAACAGTAATTCCATCACTTTCGGCCTGCGGTGTGAGGTGTTAGGGCTACATTTGCCATCCAAAGACATCTGCTCGTCGCCGATTTTGTTCTTCAACGCGTTCCTCGTTTGAGTGTGGGTCTGACTGAGGCTCGGACCGTTCAGGATCAGTCTCCCCACCGTTTCCTCTTGAGCTCAATTTGCATTTGAACAAGGACAGTGGACATGCACGAGGTTCTGTCTTGATCCACACTGCTGTGTTCCCTTCCTAAGCTGCAGTATAGTCAGCACGGCACAATGCAAAGCCAGAATTTCTCTGCTTGCTAATGTCACAGATGTAGCAACACGAGTGGGGTATCAGTCTTTTTATCCAAGCTTTTTTTTTTTTCCCAAAACCTCAAACTGTTCCTTTGAATTCATTAATGCAAAGTGAGCAGATTTATGATGCAGAAAGAAGCAAATTAAAGGCATCTGTTATTATGAATGTGAACCCATAGGCCACCCTTATCAAATGTGATTTACTTCCTAGTGTTCCCAGCTTTATCTGCCTCCCAGCATCAGTCTCAAGCTGCAGTTTCAAATGACCACAGCTGGAAGGGAAATACTTAAGACCACCCAATTCTTTTCATCTGGTGCCAGCATCAACTTAACAGGCTGTTAGCAACTCATGCACTCACATATACATACATACAAGGGTGGAGTTGCATGAAGGCTAGCCACCCTTACTGGCTGACATACACAGACACATAGTGTAAATTCACAAGGCTGCAAACAGTTGTGACACCTGATCCGTGGTCGGGGTCAGACTGCGGGCCGGGTTTCGGCTGTTTCACATTAACATTAACGCCAGTCACGGATTGCTTTAAATCTTGAGGTGATTTTGCTGTTTAAGATAAGAACCAAAGGCCATCTTGGCCACGATGCCACATACCTACACTAAGGCTTCCCTGCCTTCTCATTTTCCATGAATCTGAGTGTGAAAGTGCTTTTTTTTTTTTTTCCAATTTAATGATCCTCTGGACTCAGGCATGGAAAAGCAAAGGAGAGCTTTTTTTAAACAGTGAACTTGAAACCCAGACACAAAGGCACCGGATCCCTCCCTTCCCCCAAGACTTCCACTATCTTATTGTCGACTTCTCCGTGCATACGGAGTCCTAGTCTCGCTTTCTGCCGCGGGCCTCCTGATGCTTTTCTGAGCTCCATCTCCAAGTGCTGTTTTGCTCCATTTCCAGCCATCAAAGGTCAGCTACACCAGCTTTTTACCAGCAGTTTGAGTTTGTAATTAGAGCCGTGGATGGCGACTGGACTCAAAACATTTAAAGATAAACTTGTGCGTGATATTCACGTTAAAAAAATTTCTAACCACTTTCTGATCAACTCTACAGTTAGTCAGACGAACATCCAGAGAGTTTCTACCTACTGCTGTGCACCACATTCCTGAGGCAAGCTGGTGCTTATAGCCTTGGCCATGTTTTCCTTCCTCGGCTGTATATTGCATTACTATGTAAACCGCTGCTGACCTCTACTTTTGTTAGCGCTCCAGTTTTCCCATCGCTGTCCTCTAACGGCCGTTTCAGTTGCACAGCGAGCGTTATCCCCGTATAAATGAAATGACTGAAAGTGACCTTTCAGCGGTGAGTGCAAGTGTCTTAAAAATGCCCTTAGACTGTGAAATGCAAAGTTTCTTCCAGACCACATTGTCCTTAATAGGAGTCTGCTAACCAGAACCATGTGTGTGAATTGTGCCTCTGTGCGCTCCCCCTCCTTTTTCCCTCTCCGCCCACCACTGACCTCTCCCTTTATCAGCATTCAAGCATTTCCACTCGCGTTCATTTTGTACATTTCAGCTGTGAAGTGAGTATCAGTAAGTGAAATAAAAATGAAAGCTAATGTAACCCGGGGTGTTATGTGTAAGACTTTTGTCATCAGAGGGTAAACACGAGGCTCTGTGGACACGAGCTTCACGCAGACTTGAAAAAGACTAAAATAAGAACTGCTCATCATTAAATGCTCTGAGATTGGGGGTCATGTTTGCAACCCGGCATGAGCAGTTGCTGCCACGTTACTGGTTTTAGTCATGGTGGAAATGTGGTGTGACTCTCCAGATGATCTGTCCTGATCAGCCGGCTGACTTTGGTGACATCATTAGGACAATATTCCAATGTATCCAGAAAGATGCATGCACTAACCTGCCGGGGCCTTTCTGTGCAGAGCTGTGGAGCGACTGCCTTTTTTTTTGAGTCTGTACTCCAGTTAACGATTAATCGATTACTAAATTAGTTGTAGATAATTTCAATAATCGATTCATCAGAATGAATCCGATTAATCGTTTCAGCGCTGCTTCAGTCAATCTGAACTATCTCACGACACCATCCAGAGACCTGATCATTCAGAAATTCTTTGTCTGAACCAAAAACATTAAAGTGCTTGGCCCCTGGATACCTCATTGAAAACATTACCCGCTTCATTCATCGTACATATCTTTGGCATATTAACCTGACTGGGTGAACTCGAGCATATTTGCACTTGAGACCCTAAACTGCGCAGCAAGGGGAGTTTAGGTTGGGATTAAAGCTCAGATGTTTGCCTCCACGCAGGCATAAAAAGTAGACGTAAGAGGGGGTGCAGCCATTAGTGGGCGGGTTGGGTATCAGCTTCTCTTGTGGTGGTGAAAGAGCTGGGGGGGGGTTCACTGTTAGGCTCAGTTTACTTGCAGCCTCCAGATTATTTTTTGAAAAAGAAGCAGTGCGAGAGAGACAAACGGAGCCCCAGAGCTCTCATAAAAATGTCTCACCCACAAAGCAAACACAAAAAGACAGGTCGGCAGACGGCGTGTAGGAAGGCCATCCAATAGCAATAAAATATAATAAGTAAGGAAAATAAATTTTGAATTGTTTAAGTTGGTGGGAGATGGAGAGATGGCGGTATAGGGTGGCACGGAGGGACTGAAAGGAAGAGGCAAAAGAAAATATATATATTTATAGAGAAGGAAGACATATGTGAGCTGTGAGACAACTCGATGCTTGTAACGTGTCTGAGGACGGGCCAGCACGGTCTAAAAAAGGAAACATCTGATGTCACCGGTCAAACTGCCAAACAAAACCTATTGTTATCGTTCGGTCCCAGGCACGCCATCGTGTCCGTCCATAGAAATACAATGCATAGTAAACGCACACTCTACAACCAGCATGTCCTGTGTGGTGAGGGTAATGCACAGCTCCACTGGCCTGAAGGCAAGAAAAAAAAGAATAATGAAAGACTTGTGCAAGTAGAAATCGCAGGCAGGCGGTTTAAAGATTTGGCCTCTGAACTGTGAGCAGCGTCCACAGTCCGGTACAGTCGGTTCATGCTGGAAGGGTGGCCTCGTTCCTCTTTGATCCCAAGTTAATTGGGCTTTGAGCCGGGTCCACTGGGACAGTACCCACAGGGCTCCAAACCCAGTGGGCACAGGCAGAGTGTGGGACTCCTGCTGAGAGCTGCAGTCAGTCAGCCTGCAAGTGAACAAGGTACCCCAGAGGGAGGCCGCTTGTTTTCACGATTTGGCTCGAGCTCTTAATACATCGCGAGGTTTTCGCCTCTGCAGGAGTTTGACTCTTAATTGCTGTCAGTTTGGAAGATTTGGTTCTTGTATTTGAAATGGCAGCCGATGATGTCACGTGCTCCTTGTTTTGAATCAGCGTTTTCGCCTTCATCTCGCCCTCGGATGTGTTTGACAAGACGTGCAGTAACCGGTGAGACGTTTCACAACGAGATTTATGGGTCTGCAGTCACGGCGACGTTCAGTTCTCAGTGATTCACTGTTGTGTGGAAGTGCAGCTCAAGCAGGACTAATGTGAAACAGCTTTTTGGGCTCAGGCTCACTGGCCAGCTGCCTGTCACCCCTTTGGGCTCTGCACAATGATGACATCATTCTGCAATGACTTCCAAGACTAGCAGTCAGTGAGAAGTCAGTGGGGGTGCAAAGTTGTAAATGATGAAGTCAGAGCGAGGATTCCCCAGCAATGGGTTTCTTTATTTCTGCTTCCATACAGTTTTAGATCCATTTTTATTGTACTCAAAGACACAGATTCACCAAGGTGCTGGAAATATTTTGGTCCACATTGACATGGCGGCATCACAGCGTCTGCAGATTTGTGGGCTGCTCTTCCGTGATGGGAATCTCCGGTTCCACCACAGCCTGTGACTGTGGAGGCCATTTGAGTCCAAGGAACTCGCCGTCATGTTCAAGAAACCAGTTTCAGAGGATCTGAGCGTTGTGGCACGTGGAAGCAGCCATCAGAAGATGGGCGCACACAGCCATTTATTTCACCACTTTTCCCAAATATGCTACCTTCTGGTTTTAAAAAAAGAAACATGGCAGCAGCCAAAATGCTAACATTGAGGCTTCAAAATGCTGCATCCAAAATGGTGGATGGATCCATCTTTCAGATTATTACTGTACACTACGGCACCAGAAAATGACATCACTCACTATAGACTCCTCTGTATAGTGTGTAGTGACTGATTTTGGAAACAGCAGCACTGAATTGGTTACCTTACTAACAAAGCTAAATAGCCAGAGCTAGCATTGGCTAATCATTCCCACTGTACCTTAATGTGGTTACTTCAGGTTTAAAATAGATAAATGAACATAAATAACTATGAAAACCTCAAAGCTGTGCAGTTGTTGTCCATAAGGCAGCATGTGAGGCCATGGCTGCTATTTCCATTTTTTATATACAGTCTATAGCTACACCTCAATTGACACTTAATTGGCATGTGGTGCTTGTGGAGTTGATAGTATTCATTTAGAGACAGTTTACAAAATGTTTCTAATGTGGTATGAAACGAACCTGCAAGATAATCATGTTGTAGAAACGTTACTGTAGAAAACTACCCTTAGATTTACTCTTTATCACAGGAAATAAACCATTCTGCTGTTATGAAGAGCAAATCTGCTGTACATGAAAACCATAAATAATATTTTTTTTAATCAGATAGCTTGGTATTTCCTCAGAAAATTCAGTGCAAATGATTCAGAGGCCTCAAATGTATGAGCTAATTACTTTCTGCCTCATAATTTGGACACATTCAAATACACGTGTGTGTAGACAGCAAACCAATCCATTGATTTAAGCACCAAAAAAAAAAAACCGCTATCGCAGCCCCAGTGAGCATTCAGTCGAATCCCAGGTGAGCTTTTCTGAATGAAATATAGGCAAACATTTACAAATGTGTAAAAGTTGCTTTGAACTCGCAGCCCTTAAGCAAAATCAGCCAAAGAGTCACACAGTTTCGGGGAAAGCCACGTCCACTCAGGGCTCAGATAAACACATGAACGCCTCTGCGGTGCCAGCTTTCTTAAACAGGCTGCACAAAAACAGCTGTACTCTAGTTTCGAATTAGAAGGCCTCAAGAACAGTTTGTAAAGAGGTACGCTGAGGCACGCAGGAAACTCAGAGAAAGAAATTCAGGAGTCTTCCCCCAGCCCTGTGGCTCCTTCCATGAATCTGATCCCGAGCGGGAAGACCGCATCCTTCGGGCTTCATTGAGGCATATTAAAATGCTCTGTATCCTACAAAGGCTCGCTGAGCAGGAGTGATGCAATCTATCTTTGGCGTTCGTGAAATCATACACTTGCCCAGTCTTTTATAGCAGACTCTTGTGAGTGAATCTGAAGCTCCATATTTATTTTCCTTTCCTTTGCAGTTTATGGAGCCGTTTCCCCTCTGCCCTACCTACGCAGTTTTAGAGGGATGTGAAATCATGACAACATAACCAAGCTGTGACAGTTTGCTGACACGTGTGCCATGTGATGCTTTGTTTTTGAGGTTTCGCATCCTGTGTTGACTGTAAGTTAAGTCAGTCCTGTTTCCCATTAGCTGCATCTCAAGGACATCTGAGAAGTGGATTATTTACAGACCTTCATTTATCACTTGTGTAAATTAATGAGAGCAATACAACTGGGTGATTATAGAATAAAACCGCCGTGGTCTACAGGGCGATGCATTCAAATGCTGTCCATAAACTGTGAAAGAAGACAGGAAGGAAGGAAATAAGTGGCTGAAAGACGGGAAATCCTTGCTGCAAAGCAACTTATTGCTTCCATCCAGACAACTTTTTCAGGAAGACATTGCCAACCACATTCAGGCTGAAAGGGCCTGTGTGCACAACTTTGTTTTTATTGATTGATTTTATTTATGGCGTAATACTTTTGTGCACTTTGGAGTTAAATGATAAGTAAAAGGATGATGTCGTGCTTTCAAGTTATACATTTAAACTCTGCCTACTATCTGCATGTATGTAGCTGGAGCCACTTTCTGTTATGCTCACAAATGGAGACACACAGCCACACAAACACACACTGCTCACATTTCTAATCACTGGCCGTAATCTAAACTCCGGTGTGCACTACCTCACACAATTCGGTCAGCACCATTTCCTCCAGCGAGAGCTGCACACTTCCTGACCTGCATTCCCAGTCGGCAGGGAAATGACTCCGGATAATTTACTACATTTTCCTGCTCTTTCAGGAGAACAAAAATAAATGAGCAAATGCAAAACTAAGATCAAATGTGGAAGAGAATCAACAGGTTTTTGTCTGCAGTTTAACATAGTAACACAAAGTAAGTTGCTTTGTGTAGCTATGCTTTTTCCACAACACCACGGCTGCTAACGCTTTTTAAGGAGATGTTCTTCTTACACATTAGTCAGGTCGTGGTATCAATACGTGACTGGAACTTACATCGCCCCCCAGGAATGTTTCCAGCATCCTTTTTGAAGCTTTCCCATGAAGAATTTAGGCAAAACTGGAGGCAAAAGGGGGTCCAGTCCAGTGTTAGAAAGGTGCAACTAAAGAAGTGCATGTCTCACCTTGCAGCAGCATAGGAACGTCTGACTGGAAGTATTTGAACCGACGTGTATGAAGACAGCGCCGCCTGCTGGCCAAATGGTGTGTTTTCCATACGACCAAAAGGTAAGTGATCAGAAGTGAAGCAGAGATGGTACATAAGCTCACTGCTGACATAGATCAGCTGACATAGATCAGCTGACATAGATCAGCTGGGATAGATCAGCTGATCTATCCCAGCTGACATAGATCAGCTGATCTATCCCAGCTGACATAGATCAGCTGGGATAGATCAGCGTGTGGCTGCTGAATCATGGACTGCAAAGGATCTGAATCAGAGTTAAAGGTCAAATTTCTGTTCCAAGTCATCAATGCATGTTTCCATACATTTTTTTTTTGTCTTTTTCAACATGCATTTCACTTGTTTTCAGAGCAGATTTTTTTTTGGACGCTTTTTTTTTTTTTTTCATTTTAAAAGATAACTCTTTCGGTAAAGAGATTTTTATGGTCTTATGGAGGAGCAGGGGAATCTTATTTTT
>VUQK01005953.1:32018-43890 GCA_015106715.1 Bujurquina vittata | reverse complement strand
TATATATGTGTGTGTGTGTGTGTATATATATGTGTGTGTGTGTGTATATATATGTGTGTGTGTGTGTATATATATGTGTGTGTGTGTGTATATATATGTGTGTGTGTGTGTATATATGTGTGTGTGTGTGTATATATATATATATGTGTGTGTGTATATATATGTATATATGTGTGTGTGTGTATATATATGTATATATGTGTGTGTGTGTATATATATGTATATATGTGTGTGTGTGTATATATGTGTATATATGTGTGTGTGTGTATATATGTGTATATATGTGTGTGTGTGTATATATGTGTATATATGTGTGTGTGTGTATATATGTGTGTGTGTGTGTGTTTGGTACGGTGACCCCGTCCAGTCTGTCAGGATCACAGTTGTCTTTGCGTTGCTTCAGTGAGGCTGAATCTGTTTGGGGTTTGCAGCAGCCTAATTGAAGATGAGTTTATTTTATAAGCTAAAATACATTTACCCACTCCTCTGACTGCACTCGCTGTCCATGGTGCTGATCAAAAGCTGGAACGATGCTATTGACATCAGGGATTATTGCTATGTGTTGATATCTTTGCACTTACTGTACTGTGTGTGTGTGTGTACACAGTGTAGTTTTAAGGGCCCAAAATAATACCTGCCCTGGGGTCGATCATGGAGTTTTTTCGCCTGTGCGACTGTTACAAATAGTCTATATAAATAAACCTGAGCGTAACTGAAGTGAGTCGCTTTTCCCTTCTTTGAATTTTCAATGTTTGCACGTAGAATACCTCATAAGCGCAGAACCGACAGAACTAGGATCAGTTCCTGCAGGTGGAATAAGTCTTCTGTTGACTCCAGCGGTCCTGACTGAGCTGCCTCTGTGGTTGTTTCTTCTATCGTGTCTCCAAGACCAGACTTTGAAGTGATGACACTTACATACTCTATAGTACCAGCTATGCAGCTCCAGCAGTGATGGGCACCAGATGATTATGTATCATAAAAGGAGCATTACTGTAAATACACAAATATGTAAAAGGAATGTGAGACTGGGGCATAAAGACTGTAGACTAAAGCTCTGACTCTGTGTCCACCTTACATCTGGCACCCTTTAGTGGTCATCAGTCTGACTTGCACCCATTTTTTTTTTTTTTTGAACTACATACTTGTGGAGTTTCCTGACTGCATCGCAGATGCTTTCATGTCTGCCTGCATCCAGACAGACAGACATAAAGCTGAAAACAACATCAGGTTCACTGTTTGTATAAAAACGTGTCACAAAAATCTGAGCGAAATCAAAGCAGTCCCACGCTGCCTGTGCCACTGAATATTAATACATGTGCCTACAGTCCTTCCTGATCGGATTCTCCTTTCGCAGTTTTGTGACTAAAATGTAAAGCTGTGGAATCTGAAGCAGAGAAAGGAATCCAACCTTTTCCTGTTTTTTCACATTAGGCTTGCAGTGCCTCGGTTTCTCTGTCCTCCACCTGACACAAAAGTCTATCAGTAACCTGCACCAAGGGTTAGAGTATGTGTTCAGGATTTTAAGAGGCATGCAATACATTGTATCAGGCTCCCAAGGTGAAATGGAGAGACAGGGGCCCGAGATTAATTCAAGCCACAGTATAATGAGGCCGCTCTCAGACTTCCCCGGTGAATAAAGACAAATGGCTTTTGTTTGTGCCAGCTTTGCCATCTTGCATTGATAACTCCAATAATTCCATTTCATGCCCAAGTTTCATCTGCCATAGTGAAGAAAACAACAAAAATGTGAAATAAACTGTAATTGAGGGAGGCTTTTATTAAGTGACAGGGTATTTTCATACTCTAGTGGAAGCAATCCCAAGGGGGGTGGGTGGGTGGGTGGGTGGAGAGAGGGAGTGCGAGCTGAGATGACAATGCTGTCCTCTCTCTGGAAAACAGTCTGTCATCGAGCACAACAAGTATCTCGCTTCCCGTCGCTTTGTTCTTAGCTGACTGGAGATTTGCATGCGGGGCTCTAGAATAGGTGCTGTCACATTAAACATGTAGCTTGTCAGGGTTAAGAAATGCTCAGATCAGACCGCCACAGCTTGATGTCATAGAATCACTGTGGTGATTAATTAAAGCCCCAATCAATAATCACTGTAATTGTTCCACTGGCCCTCCCAACCCTACTGTCTGCCTACACTGTCATATCACTGAGGCGTCGAGGTTAATGAGGTCATCATAAATGGACTGCATCAGTCATGTCGCCACGTGACCCTGAACCTGACCCACAGCTGATGACAGCAAAGCATCACTGCACAAGTGAAAACCCGGGCCTTTACAAACTATTTCCTGTCATCGCTGTCTTTTTGAAATTGCTCACTATGCTTCATGAAGTCATGCAGTCGTGTATTTATTAATATGAATTAAAGCAAAACCAAAACAGATGGTTTTTATAATAAAGTCCAAACCGTTCAAACTTTTCAGTTTTTCTCAATTCAAAACATCGCAGAATTCTTAATTCTATCCACCTGGCTCTCTGCATCAGGCCGCAGCACGGCAGTAGGTGGTGATTAAAATGGCTGCAGTGTTGTTACGTTGTATTTATTTTTAATACAAAGAAAAAGAGTGCATGCTGCAGGATGATGGCAATGGAACTGCTGGGAAATCGTTGCTGCTGATCCTGGGCGAGCCTCTAACGTATCCATCGATTGGATGTTCGGTGTTTATATTTTTTGACTCCTGGCTTGAGGTGTGTTATGAACTATGGCACTAGAATGCTGACAGCTGATCCTTTGGGTCCTGTAGGGTTTGGGGTTGCACAGTGGGGCCTCTGAGCATGTCTCCTGTTGTGGCATGGCCTGCATCTGTTTGATTAGCTTAAGATCGGGGCAATTCGGAGACCAGGTCGTGTCCCGGGCTTTCATTTCTGAGTATTTTCTACAGAATGGCAGGATCATTTTACTTGTCAAAATTCAACACCCACGTAAGTGCTCAGGTTTTCCAGCAGGACATTTCACTCCAACAAGATACAGTCAGCGGTTTTGATGTCGTGGCTCATCTTTGTATATTTAGGTTTGCTGGTATTCTTTATGCCCAAGATAACACAGTTGTTACTTAGAGTAGTTCTCTGGGTTCATCAGTCACTAACTTTAATTAGGAGACCGACAATAACGACCCAGCAATGAGAGCGATGAGACCATGAGTCCAAACTCGTGATCTCTTACTTAACATTTATTTAGGAAAAATCTCCTGTTTTCTTATAGCAGATCATTAAAACACACGTTTGTTTATGGACGGCTGTTTCTTTTGTATGACTTGCAATTTCCTTTCTCTACTAAGCCAGTTATGAACCATCAAACCTTTATATAATCAGCTCGGAAGGTTCAGCCTGGTTTCTGCTGAAGTTTTCTTCCTGTTAAAAGGGAGTTCTTCCTTCCCACTGTCACCAAGTGCTTGCTCATAGAAGACTGTATGATAGTTCGGGTTCTCTTGTTATTATTATAGAGCCTTTACCCAACATTATAAGGCACCTTGGGGTAACTGTTTTGAATTAATTAAATGAAACTAAATTAAATTTGATTAAATTGGCAGGCAGCGCGGCGGCGTGGTGGTCAGTACTGCTGCCTCACAGCTGGAAGGTCTGGGTTCAAATCCACCTTGGTTCTCCCCGTGTCTGCGTGGTTTCCTCCCACAGTTCAAAGACAGTTAGTGGGGTTAGATTCTAAATGGCCCATAGATGTGTGAACGTTATCTGTCCCTGTGACAGACTGGTGACCTGTGCAGAGTGTAAGCTACCTCTCACCGTACGGCAGCAGGGAGAGGCTCCAGCCCCCACCCACGACCCTGAATCAGATAAGCGGAAGAGGATGGATGGCACGGTTGACCAAACAGTTTTTAAGATATTAAGCAGCATTAAACACTTGCAACACTCATAAATGCTGCAAAGCAGACTGGTATTTTCTCCTTCAAAAAGAAGCTTTTGTGCTGGATTTGCCACTGCAGACCTTGTCCACTTAATTGTCACAGTGTCTATGTGAGACGCTACTCTCCCATCCTGTTGTGTTGCTTTTTATTGCAGAATAAATCTTTTTTTTTTTCTTTTTTGAACCTTTCAGTAGACAGGACCAGTGTTTTCTGTATTGTGTTAACAAGCAGTGATGGTACTTTCCTCTCTTTTATTATACTTAATAATGCTACAAGGCTTCAGGCTTTCTTTTGATACCCTGAAGGAGGTCACACCATGAATTCTTTGTTTAGTCATTAAAAATGTAAACAACATAATTAGCCAGTGGTTATATTTTCATTGGTTTCATTGTTCTTAGGTTATCTTCATGATAATTCTTTAGATAAATTTGTTTGTTAATCAGTTCGTTACTCGCCCTGAAGCCGATTTCAACTCCTGCGGCTTCCTAAACTTGTAAACAACATACATCACTTTTAACAAGTTGTTCGTGTGGCTGCTTGGGAGTTGGGGGAGCCGGGTCTGTTTTATCTTGTGTCTCAGCCGCCTCTCCATGATGCATTTTCAAATAGGTAAAATTTGACTTCTGCGGCAGAAGAGGTTTTTGCATTCAAAGTGGCCCATGTGGTAACAATAATGTACAACGGTGACTGACTCATTAGCTTGTGCTATTTTCTATCTGTTCACGTGGCGAACATCTTGACAAACTCACTATATTAGATTTATTTGAAGTTGTTTCTCCCCAGCTGGTAAAAACAAATCAAACTTTTCTTTTGGTCACCACCACTTTCAGAAAAAAAAATATGCTGCTCATTATTTTCACGCTTACATTCAGCAAGGAGCTCCTGACACTGCTGAAATGTCACTTGGTTAAAGAAGGAAATGTATCTTGCTGGAAATGCAGTTGAAAACTGAGAGATGATAAATATTAAAGTTGCAGATCAGTGTATGTAAAATATATCAATGTGCGTCCATCCGCTTATCCAGGGCCGGGTCGCGGGGGTGGGGGTGGGGGGGCAGCCTAAGCATAGAAGCCCAGAGAGATATAATCTCTTTAGTGTGTCCTGGGTCTGTCCTGGGGCCTCCTCCCAGTAGGACATGCCTGGAACACCTCACTCAAGAGGTGCCCAGGAAGCATCAGATGCCATCTCCACTGGCTCCTTTCGATGTGGAGGAGCAGCAGCTCTCCTCACAAATGACTGCACTCCTCACCCTATCTCTAAGGGAGAGGCCAGCCACCCCAGATCTCCATACAACGCTGCAGAGGCGGGTCGAGCCTTCAGGAACTCAGGGCAAATCTCATCCACCGCAGGGGCCCTGCCACCCAGAGTTGTTTAATCACCTCAGCGACCTCGCCCCCAGTGATGTATGAGTTGGTCTCACTGAACTTGTCTCATGCACAAGTTTTTGCTTCAGCTCTGACCTGTGCTCCCATGGCCTGCCGATAACCATCAGCTGCCTCCAAAGTCCCACAACTAACCAGCCTTATAGGACTCCTTCAGCTTGATGACATTCACCTCCTTGAGGCGACTGTTTGTTGTGATTTGGAGCTTTATCAGTAAAATGAAGTGAATTAAACTGAATTGAATTCAACCTCTGGTGTTCACCATCTGGTTTGGGGATTACCACAAAACAGCCACAGCTCTTAACAGCAGCCTCAACCATGGATGTGTGGAACATGGTCCATTTGGACTCAATGTCCTCAGCCTCCCTTGGAATGCTTCTGCCAGAGGTGGGAGTTGAAAATCTAAGTGACTGGGGTCTCTGCCAGGCATTCCCAGCACACCCTCACTATACGTTTAGGTGTGCCAGGTCCATCCATCCATCCCTCGCCACCTGATGCAACAAACATCTCAGCTCCTCTCTTCATCCAAGTGTCCAGGGCATACGGCCACAGATCTGATGATACAAAATTGATCATCGACCTGCAACGTAGGGTGTCCTGGTGCCACGTGCACTTGTGAACATTCTTATGTTCGAACATGGTGTTAATTATGGACAAACTGGACAACAGTTAGGACCTGTTCTCCAGCCCAAAGACACAGGGAAGCAACTCTCGCGTCTACCGTTGAAAACTTACAGCGAGTAACAGGGAGTACAGGCAGTAAGCTGAGGGGATACAAGAATACTCACCCAGGCCCGTCACCTCTCACTGGGGGCAACTCCAGACTAGAACAGAGTCCAGCCCCTCTTCAGGAGACTGTCCCAGAGCCCAGGCTGTGCAGGTGGGTCCAACTATATCTAGCTGGTATCTCTCAACCTCATGCACCAGCTCAGGCTTCTTCCTCACCAGAGAGCTGACGTTTCCTTTCCCAGTAGCCAGCCTTGATAACTGCGGATAGGCTTGCCAGGGCCTCCACCCATGTCTCCTTTTTGGGTTGCACCCACCCTGGCCCCATGGCCCAGCCACCAGGTGCTCTCCATCAAGCACCATTCCCAGGCCTGGCTCCAGGGTGGGGTCCCAGTAACCCTATCTCAGGGAGGGTAAACTGTTCCCTTGGTCTTTCTTCCATCGTTATTCCATATGGGTCAATTGCTGAATGCTGTTGATGAAAATAATGACCTCATCATCAACAGAAATGACATTCAAAACTACAGAAATTACACCCAAAATGTAACTGGACTTTCCTTTTAAGCATACTTTACAATGAAGTTTCAGTGTGGCTTAAAACATACCAGCTATTAACCTTCAGTACCATACAGGAGCTACTTTTAGGACATAGAACCTCCATCCATCCATTTCTTGGAGCCTCCTATTGGACGAGAAGCAGGGTTACATCAATTAACCTAACCCCATACCTTTGGGCTGTGGGAGGAAAGAAAACTCATGCAAACTCCACACTGAACATCCCTGCCTGATGATGGATTCAAACCCACAACCTACTTGCTGTGAGTCAACAGTGTTAACCACTGCGCGCCAAAATTGGTAGTTTTTTCCACATTCTTCCATCATTGCAGCTTAGCTTCATTCATACCCGTAACATTAACCAGTGTCTCTTTCTGAGTGCATAATCTGGCACTCTGACTGCATTTTTTTTCTATTTTATTTTTTTTACTATTTTAAAGAAAATTCCAGTTTATTCCAACCTGAAATATTTCCATTAATCTGGCTCTCATAGCTGTGGCTCATACCAACATAACACTCAATTTGTGTTGTAGAGAATCAGGGAAACGAGTAGCTGCACAGAACAGAACGGGCTGCGAACCCACCACAAAGCAGCGTATAGTGGGCGATGTGCAGCGTGGGCCAGCTGGATAGTTATCACAGCAAGTTTTTTTGAGTCAGATTCAGGGTGTAAAAAGTTATCATGCAGTCAAAAGCAAATATTGAACAAACTGATCTATTTAATCCACTGAAATCTTTTCGTGTGAGCGGAAAACACGGTTCAGGAAGTTTGAAGGCTTGAATTCCCTGAGTCATTAAAAACATTGAGACAATTTGAAATCAGGATTTTGTTTTTAAATTATGGAACAGAACATGAGGTTCCACACAGTAAACCCAAAAGCTCACAGTAATTAAACAGATTCAGCTCCATAAACTTCACTTTTTGATGAACTTGAACTGTTTTGTGCATCAACTGGCATGACATTATTTCACTAGCCTCATTCTACTCGTTTAAATGCGACTGAGCACGTCACATTGGCGGCAGCACCATGAGCAGGATTTAGAAGTTACCGAGGTCCAGAAAGGTTCTCTGAATGCATCAGGGGTCCTGTGACCAGCAGAAACTCTGAAGAGACCACGTCTTGTGAAAACTGCACAGCTTCCCTCTGTAGCAGGAGTAATTGCGTATAGAGAAATATGGGATTTGTGTTCTGTGTTTAAAAGAATCAAATAAAACTAAATTATTCACCAGAAATTAAAGTAGCATGAAAGTAAAGCTTACATATTCTTGCTGTGCCAAAACCAACTACTCATTATTCTTCGTGGTCATGCATCAGCCCCCGCCCCCTGAACACAGCCCAATGGGAGCAACTGTAGCATGGAAGTCCCGTAAAAGCCATCTAGAGCCTTACACATGGATTTGTGACGATTTTCGCAGCGTTGGTTTGAAAATAAACACATACATTAGAGGTCCAGACCTCAGCGATAGCTCCGCCTATGACGAGTGGGTGTGGCGGGGTCCAGTGGACGCCGTCTGCAGTAGGAAAGGTCAGAGATGATGTTTTCCCATCACGTAGCAAATGGGTCACGTGACCTCCTGTGTTGATGACCGTCACAGAGAGGAGAGTGATCTGTAACGTTCAAGCTCTGGTTGAAGTTTTGCATGTTTCCGAAAAAGAGAAGCAACAGTTTTATTGAATTAGCTTCAGATGCCAGCGTCTCCTGCGGGCACTGAAAGGTAAAGATCCCACAAGAATACAGAGAAAATGCTGAATTAAAGAAACATAAAAGACATTTTTAATTATCCCTGAGCTGTTTTCACTTCATCCTGTGGGGGGGGCATATTAAACAAAAATATTTTAGCTGCTTTTGAAGCACTTGAACTGTAATCAGTCAATCTTTAAGTTCGTCAACTTGATTCTTAATCATTTTTGGGGTCCTGTCAACTGATTTGGAGTTTCAGCTCTTTTCCTGCGGCTCAGCTTTTATGAGTTTGATGATGCCGCACCTGCAAATTATCAGTAAAACTAGATTTGACGTAAAATATTCTCGATTGCACATCTTTTTTTTTATTACTGCTAATGTTCTCTCTCTGTCTCTGCATCTTGCCACCTGCTTTTACGAGTTTATTCCATGAGTTTGGCAGACGACGCTGTGGCGTGATGTTTCTGGGACACCGAGCGTGATCAGAAGTCAAACCGAAGGTCAACAACGCTGCTGGTGCTTCTCCAACCTCTCCCTGTGCTCGTGCACTGAGCCGTCAGGCAGACAGCGTTAATGCTCGGCCAACATCGTTTTCATTGCACCCTCGGGTTCACGCGAAATTCATCACCCAGAGAAAAAAGGCGCTGATGTACAAAAATACATTTATTTGAAACAATTTCAAAATGACAGTTTCTTTACCGTAGAAATATCGAAATCAAGATGAAACAGAACATTACTGATGATGCATGCATTGTAGATTTTTGTGCACTGAAGAACATTACAATGCTTTTGCCTTCTGAAAAATCACAAATGCAAAACCTCTTTCATGGTTCAAGTATGGATTCCTCCGGTGCTTACAGTATAACGCGGCATTGAAGATATCAGATGAGACAGAAGGGTCCAGTGATCAAAGTCCTTTCTTTTACTGGTGGCAGTTGCAGTTTGCCGGAGCAGGTTACGCATTCATTCGTTACTTTCTTAGTAAGGTTTTATGGACAGCCAGTGTTCTATGTTCATCGTACATTCGTCACCATTGCAGAGGGTCCAACAGAGAGGAAAAAAAACAACAACCAGAAAACAAATATACGTGTATATTTAAAGATGGAGAAACGTCCTCCTAATTCTGCTTTTCTAATAAGAATCAGCACAAAGTGGGACCATCAAAGCTTCTACCCAAGCAAAATCCAGCCTTTGCTTATGGCATGTGTTGAACACAACAAAGCTACGAAACAATCTTTGTTCAATGTGTGTTCTGTCTGTATTAACAAGGCTTGGCTCGGCTGTTTGGTTGGAGATGAGAGCACTCTGTGTGAGGTAATGAATATGTGATGTGACAGCCTATATCTTTTTGCTGAGCTCCCCCTTTGCCTTTTGCTTCTCCTGGAATTGCTGTTTACTTGAGCTGAGCGCTGCAGGAAAGCTCTGCATGTGGCACCCTCCCCTGAGCTGTCCAGCTTTGTCTCATTATCACGATGTTGGAAACTGGGAGGCCATCGGGAGTCAAGTCGAGGCCACTTGGCTTTGGGACTGGGGAATGCAGAGCGGCTGGGACGTTGCACGCTGGGAGGACTATATTCTCTCTTCACACTAGATGCAAAGCAGTGAGTGGAGTGTTGTGAACGGAGGCTGATGGTAGCGGGGAGAGCGCGTTAATGACATCAACCCAGCGCTGACCGACTGCATCCGCTCTGTGTGCGCACTGTTAACTCTTTAAATACAGACTGTTTCAGTCACAGTAGAAGACGATGTTTCAATTTGGTCAGTAGTTGCACACTTTGAATAAAGTTAAAAACTGTGGCACGAGCAGAATGGGCACCAGAGATCTGATTCATTAGCTGGTATATCAAACCATAAATAATAGCTGCGTTTTGTAGGCTTGGAGTTGAGTTTGACAGCATATGTGGGAGGAAAAAACTATGTGAATATAAGTGGAAGGTACAGCAACTAAAAATAATGGAGTAGCATTAGAATGCAGGCAGAAGAATCCACTCTCTGTTGGGCTCTGTGAGCTAATAAGCAGTTTTTCTCGTTTTTAGCAAACAGTCCTCATTCAGGTACATGTTACAGTTTGCAGATATTCGTTTAAACCATGTTGGAGGTCCAAGTATGTCCTGGCACAACCTGACAGCAGTTTCAGGCAGATTCCATGAACGGATTGTCCGGAGCTGCTGTGGTTAAAATGGGTGCTGCCATGTTTTGCTTCATTTCTGCTCTTCAGATTTGGTGGAATTGCGGTTGAGAACTTTGTAACAAGTTCAGTAACACCAGTGTCTTTTACACATTGCTGTTATAAACAGACTCATTTATAGATCAGACAACACAAGTACACATGTTTTCCAGTCCTTCCAGGGTTGAGTTTGGTGAGGATATGGAATGAGGCTTTTGGCTGGCAAACATCTGCCATAGTGTGGCAGACGGGGGGCGGACCCAATATGGAGGACTCAGGAGACGGAACTTGAACTCAAAAATAGCTTTAATGCCAAATTTTTCCTAAAACACAAAAAATACAAAATAAAGGAAGTGCTGGAGCCAGGAAGGGGAAACCACGGAGCGAGGATGCATATGACCGAGAGGGAAAACAGGAACTACGGGAAGCATGACGCAGACGAGCACACAGCACTGAGGAGAAGGGGAGACTCAAACAATAAATGGCTGGAAACTAGAGACACAACGAGGCGGGGGAAGTGATGAGCACAAGACGCAGAAAACGGTTACCACAAGAAGAGGAAGACAACTGCGCAGGGAACACAATTTAACTCGGCGGGACTAGAAAAAGGAAGACAAAGACAAAACCAGAGAACAAAAATGGGAACTAACCATCCTATAACTATTACCAAAATAAACCAGGAAGAGAGCCAACAGCACGGGGAAACCACAAAAGACTTGACACAAAGGATAACAAAGGACAGAGACGGAGACTAAACCAGACACCGGAATAGACGAGGACTTAAGATAAAACAAGCATGAATAGAGTTAAATGTGAAACCAAAACCCGGGAATATAAAGAAGCAAAACCAGGAAACTCTGGGTCCACTGTCAGGTGACTCAGAAAGGAAAGGCAGTGCTCTACTCACACACTGTAGCTGCGTGAAGCTGACACCCCACCCACGTGAAAAACTCACGCAAATAGATTGAGGGGTTGGTGCTCCGTTTGTGCTGGTTTGGTTTCTGAGTTATTAAAGATTATTTTTTAGGTCACCATCCCCCATCTTGCTCCAAAACAAACCATAGTGGTCTACTTTTCAAGTGCTCCGTTTGTGCCGTTAAAACCGCCGTTGGTGATGCTTTGTTTCTGAGATATCAAAGATTGTTATAAGATTATTAAGGGGTTATTATAAGATTATCACAATGTGAGAACTTCCTTTATCAAAGTTGCCAAACGCTCCATGCTCTTTTAAAAATTCTTATATTTAATGTCAGAAATTAGAAATTAAACTAAAGTACTAAATTACTTTGTTAAATGAACTTTGAGCCGATGACCTACACGCCGTGCACTTCCGATTTTTTCCAGCGTACACAAGCTCATCAGCCATGGCTTTTTTTTTTTTTCCGCCTATTTGCAGCAGAATCTGCTGAAAATAGCAGTGAACGATGTGAATTAGACAAGCTTCAAAAATAAAAAAAAACCAAAAACGTATCCAAGAAATAAAAGGAAG
>VUQK01005953.1:20338-31998 GCA_015106715.1 Bujurquina vittata | reverse complement strand
TATTAAAAAAAAAAAAAACAAAACAATAATTTATTTTTTTTTTTTTCGCCTATTTGCAGCAGAATCTGCTGAAAATAGCAGTGAACGATGTGAATTAGACAAGCTTCAAAAATAAAAAAAAACCCAAAAACGTTTCCAAGCAATAACAGGTAGAACAGTTATACAAGTTCTAAACATTGCTTTCGTTTCTGAGATATTGTGAATTCTGCAGCATTGAGCGTTTGGCAACTTTGATATATGATGTTTTCATATTGTGATAATCACAATAACCCTGTAATAATCTTATAATATTAATCTTTAATATCTCAGAAAAAAAAAAGGCAGCACAGACGATGGTTTTAACCACACAAACCAGCACAAACAGAGCACTAGAAAAGTTGACCACTTTGGTTTGTTTTGGAGCAAGATGGGGGATGGTGACGTCATCGACCAGAAACAAATAACCCAGAAACCAAAGCAGCAAAAACGGAAATTTTAACGGCACAAACCAGCACAAACGGAGCACTAACCGCTCGGTCTATTTGCGTGAACGTTTCACGTGGGTGGGGTGTCAGCTTCACGCAGCTACACATTGTGTGGTGTGGGTGGGGTGCTATTGGCTTCAACTGAGGATATAGTCGGGCAGTGGAAGGAATACTTTGAGGACATGCCCCCTCTAGAGGAAGCAGAATGTAGTGATGAGGTCACTGAGGTAGTTAAAGTCCTTGGTGGCAGGACCCCTGGGGTGGATGAAATTCACCCTGTGTTCCTGAAGGTTCTGGATGTTCTAGGGTTGTTTTGGTTGACATGCCTTTGCAAAATCTTGTAGAGATCTGGGGTCATGCCTCTGGATTGGCTGGGGTGTTGTTTTATAAGAAGGGGGACAGGAGGAGTTTGATCAGCCTGGGTACTGGAGAGGAGACACTGGTTTAGGTCTTCATGCTCTCCAGGACATGGTGAACTTGCAGAAGGCATTCCAACTTGTCCCTCAGGGTATCCTGTGGGAGATGTTTTGGGAGTATGGGGGGGGTGATGTTACAAGCCATTTGAGCCAAGTGGTGGAAGACTTCAACCTTGGTGGCCTCAGGTTCTCATCTGTGCTTTTTGCAGATAATGTGGTTCTGTTAGCGTCATCTCTTCCTGCTCTCGACAGCGATGGTCGCATCTTTCTCACTCTCCTGCCCTCGCCCTAACTACCCTGATTTACTGCTTGCTTTAAGTGCCTCTCTTCGCACATCGTCCGAATAAGAATGAGTACCATGGATCTGGCAAACTGGGCTTTCAATGCTATTGATCGAATTTTCCCCACTATGAGATCGGGGAAAGGGGAGCCGCCTTTCCTACTGGAACAGACCCACTCATGGAGCATGTGGAGACCCATGTGTCTTGTCATCCTGTCAGTTGATGTGGAAGACCTATACATATTCTGTTTTTTGCTAACGAGATCTCTTCTGTTTGGGCTTGGGGGATACCTGATTTACTGGGAAATTAGGTGAATCTGGGCAGCAGTTCGGCCCCTTGCAAGACTGCATAACCAGATGAATGGGCTATGCAGAAACGTACAGACTCAGATTCAGTATCTGTTGGACCTGAGCTGCAAGCTGGATGCTGCCAGTCCAGCTGTGAACGTGCTCGCAGGTGAAGGGAATTAGATCTTAGAGAAAAGTACGTGTCTGCACAGTGAGGAATGGGAACCAAGCAATTTGGACAGTTGGACATACTGAGAGTGTCCCAGTGAACTGAAGGCTGTTGAAGATAACAATGCTAGTCTGTTCCAAAACATCTGCATTATCTGGAAATCAGCTCCCTTAGCCAGCCTTGGAGCCGGTAATCATAACTCTCCTGGACGGTATGTCAACAGATGCTCTTCCCCCCTCTTGCTCGCTTCAGTAATTTGTGTGAACTAGGGTCTGGTGAACCGTGACTGCTGATGAATGCCCATCACTATCAGCAAACTGTTTAGGGGGGGGAGCTAGGTCCTGACCCACTCGTCTCTGTTGGCTATACCCGATTACCAGTCCAGCCCTGCGCCTGTATAACGGCTGTGAGACCCCAGACCCTTGTCTCCACTGTTTGCCCTGTTGTATGTATGCTTCTGGGATGGGTGTTCTGGAACGTAATTTTTGTTGTATACTTGTGTACAATGATAAAGTTGAAGCGAATCTAATCTAATCCGGTGGTGGCCTCTGGCTCACAATGCAGCGATTCACAGCCAAGTGTGAAGCAGTGAGAATCAGAATTAGCACCTCTAAATCTGAGGCCCCGTTTCTCAGCAGGTCAGAGATGACTTGCTGCCCCAAGTGGAGGAGTGTAATGGGACGTTTCCATACAAAACTACTCGGCGCAGGCCGTGTCGAATCGCAACTATTCACCACGGTCGTGTTGTGTTTCCATTGCAATTGAGGACCACCACAGTTTGGGTGGAGTCGATATAGCAGCGCGGAGAGTAATCTCATGACGTAATTTGTATGCAGCTCAAAACACAACACAATAATGGATTAGATAGAGGTAAGCTAACAGCTAATGACAGTTTAATATCATCATCGTGCATAAGTCTCCCCTACAATGTTTCAATGGATGAAGGTTATCACTGTAAAGTATAACCCTATACAACCCTAATTTTTTTGTAATAACACCATAGTAATCCCCATAGTAATGTCGGTTGAGAAATGCAGTTTCTCAGCTTTCGGAAACCATTTGAATTTTTTCCAATAGGACAAAGCGTTGCATAATTACAGTAATTCAAAGTTCCTCTGATCAGCGCCTCCGGCTCTGTTAACCAGCTCTTCACGGCTAGCAGGAGCAGGTAATGGTGTTTCAGCAGCGACCGCCCGGCAGTATAGGGTTATAATATATATGCTGTGTCTGCGTTTCAGATCGCTCTCTGGTTGCAAAACTACCGCTGCAAACTGTCCGTCTGGGCATTTAACCCGCGCTTTGCCTGCCTCCAGTTTAGCGCTGTCGGGTTTTTAAGTGTCACGTTGATTCTGGTGAAGGGGTCGCTCATATGACTGTGCTAGTGAAGGCACTCTGTGGTCAATCAGTGGCACCCTTCTTCCGCATCGCCAAGGATCCCTCAGAACCTCGGGTGAGTGGGTACGGAAAAAGTACCTGCAAGTATCTGCAAACGTGTACCATTACTAACGGTAACGCTGTCAAACTGCCGCGACTTGACGCGAGCCGCGCCGAGTAGTCCTGAATGGAAACGCCCCAACAGCATCTTGGGGTTTTGTTCATGAATGAGGAGAGAGGGGAGCGTAAAAGTGGTTGCTCTGTCTCTACTCCTTGGGTAATGACTGAAAGAAAGAGATTATGGATACAAGTGGTGGAAATATTTATTCCTTCAGATAGAGGCTGGCTGCAGCTCGGGAGGTAGAGCGGGTCATCTACTAATCGAAAGGTTGGTGGTTCGATCCCTGGCTGCTCCAGTCTGCATGCCAAAGTATCTTTAGGCAAGATACTCAAGTTGCTCTCTGATGTATAAAGAGCTTTGAGTGCCAGGTAGAGAAAAAGAAACACTATATAAGAACTATTTAATTTACCATTTAGTCATTTGGAAGGGACTTGGAGAAAAGCTGCTACTCCTCCACATTGAAAGGAGCCAATTAAGGTGGTTCGGGTATCTGACTATGAAACCTCCTGGGGAGGTGCCCCAGGGTAGACCCGAGACACACTAAAGAGATTATCTCTCTCAGCTAGCCTACGAATGCCTCTGTTATCCCCCAGATGGGCTGGGGAGAGGGAGTTCTGGACTTCTCTGCTCAGGGTGGAAGACAGGCGGATAAACTAGCCACAGGCCAGGAGTCAAACCCGTGCTGCCCGCACCGCAATGCAGTATATACATGTGGCCGCCTGCTTTACCACTGAGCCACCCGGGTGCCTCATTTCTGCTTCGTTATCATTAGCTGTTACTGGCATCGCAATATCGAATCCACTGCTCTGGTGAGGCCAAAAACAACAATAACATTTATGTGTTGTAAACTTAAGAGTTGTTGTATTTACTCATTAGTCCCTTTAGCTAAATGATAGCATGCTAGCAATGACAATATTAACATACTGGTGTCAGCATTAGCAAACATAATGACAATGCTGTCAATGTTTAGCATGTTAGCATATATCTGTTAACAAATTATTATTATTATTACTGCTGAGTTTGCAGCAAAGACATGGATTGGGCAGATGAACAGCCAACACCATCATGGCTTAAAATTTTAAAAAATTACGAGATTAGAGATTAGAGGAGCTCCATCAGAAACTGTCCCGAGCAATTCTGGGTGTTTTGCCACAAATCGAAGCAGAACCAGAAACCACAACTTTAAGCTGCAGGTATTTTTTCACAGTGATTCAGCTTTTGTACCCAAACTATCAGAGCCACTGAGTCTCTTGCAAATAGAGACAAAGTAATATTGGACATTTAAGACCAATACTGATAGATATTTGATTTAAACAGATTTCTGTAATGTTTGATATTTGTAGTTATTTGTTTACGCTCCGCCCAGTTCTGCTTGGATCAGCTGGTTGTTGTTTGTGGAATTCTGTGTGTTGTGAACAGGGAAGTTGCAGAGTGCCCTCTGGTGGACAGCACTAACAGCAGCACTCGTAACATATCTGAAGGGTGTTTCTCATGTAATTTGAAATTTTCATTTATCGATCATTATTATTGGATGATATTTGCTATTTGCATTTATAACACCCTGCCAATAAATCAGTCAGGCTCTAGTTGCAAATACTGTTTGGTTGAGAGAGTGTGACAGTCATCTAGTTAAAAGTGTCTGATTTTATATTTCTACTGAAAATGCAAACGTCTTGAAAATGACCCTGTTGTTGATGCTTTGAATTTTATTTTCAGATAAAAGTCGGGATATCTGCAATATGCCACTCCAGCTCTACCTGCATTAAGTCCTTCCTACCAGGTTCATGTTGGCCAACAGTTGACTGAAGAAAATGAGAGCAAAACAGAATTGGCAGAATCAACTGGGCTCTTTTGACAGATGATTAGAAAATAACTATTTACAACACTTGCTTATCTACAACACAGAAATTGTGTCCTCAGAAAGAACATGCACAAGTCAAGGACCTCAGCAAAACAAACTGGTTGCTTTAAGTAATGTTTGACTTTTGAAACACACTTTGAAAAAGAAAAAAAAAAGAGAGAGAGAGACCACTGTCAGGTCTGCTGTTGCTGCCATGGTACTCAGACTACAAGCATGTAGAAAGTAATAATATATACATTTAACAGAACAAATGATAGTATTGTACATTTCAATAATATTCCCTGTTTGATCGAAGACTCCGACATTATAGTCTATATATAGGCAGAAATGATTTTCAAAGCAAACTCCTTTAGGAAATTTACATAACTTTTCAGAGGTTTCCACGAAAGATATTTCACTTTGCAAATGAATGCTGCTATGTAGCTTATACATCCACAAAACTGAGTAAGTTTTGTCAGTAATTACAGCGATCTCATTGAGTAAATTGACATTAGCTGCATGGATGTTGCTGAACGACACATCCATGCAAGTCTGTATAAATGAGGTCCCTTAGAAAACTATTAACATCAGTTGTGTTGAGAATTACAAAACAGAAAAAGATAACCTCCGACACTGTAACACTTGGCTCTGTACACAAACTGGTGCTCTTCCAGTTTTACACACTAGTACAGTTGGGAATCTCCCTTGTGCTCTCGCAGGCGTTTCCGACTCCCCCTGAGCAGAAAAGAGCAGAGACAGTTCATTAGGCATCGGTGCATTAACGGCTGTAAAACAAACAGCTTCTTTGACACCTCGAACTTAACTCAAAGCCTCTGAAGATGGAAATTTGAACGTGACCCATTATGAAAAATATGCCAGCTTTTGTTGAGATACGTTTCAATTAGTGGGAACACCCTCAGTGAGGAATTTAATAACCACATTTTTGAAGTCTGAAATGCAACATTTGTGTTTGTGTTGGAGAGAAGCTGTTAATTGACTTTGGCGTGTGGCACAAATTGGCTGCAGAGAATCAGTCAACAAATGAAAGGGCATCTGCACACAAAAAGGGCAGCTTGTTAATTATAGAACACATATATTTAAAAAAAATATCCTGCTGATGTCATAAGAAAGCAATAATATCCAAACCCTTGATAAAATAATGCTGATGAAGCCTGTGTGATAAACTTGAGCTTCACCCATAATGTCTTCGGTTTGATTTACCCACACATTAATAGGGTGGGAAAATGATACTGTAGGTCTGTAAACTCTTTAGGGCTACTTGTGCTGACCGCCTGCTATGATGCTAATGATCTTTAAGCTGTGTTGTGTGTGTGTGTGTGTGTCCTTCATTGCTACACAACTGCCAACTGTTGATCTTTGGAACTAAGCAGGAATCATCTCAGAAAATACAATTAAAAATGGAACACATATTTTTTATCATCAGGGGTCAAAAGGGTCACAGGGTATCGTTAATTTCAGAGGAAAATTACAAATATGCTGTTCCATTTTTTCCCCCTTACATTTAACACTTTTGCTGCACGTTGCTGTGCACCCCCCACCCCCACCCACTGACCCACTGAACTGAGGTGCCACTCGAAGCGACTGAATCTACTCTAGTGCAGGAATACAGATTATATGTAAAAAAAAAAAAAAAGTAACCATCAAAACATCGCCCTGAATAAAATATTCATCTGAAAATGAAGCCGGATACTCGTGGCCTTGGTGCTCGAGGGTTTCCACTAATGTACCAGTTTCCATTCTTGACAGCTCCTCTCAGTTTGAGCACGCAGGTCAGAAAGAGTCAACTTTCCAGGACTGTGAAAGTGCAGCAGCTTTGAAAGGATCCCAGAGCCAAAGAAATGCCACAAGATCTACTCTCCTTTCTATTGGTAGCAATGTAAAACATACTCTGATACTGTATATGGTCGGAGTGGGCAGTAATTAGCTCATCAAACTTATGGTTTTTATGCTGAGTTTAAATATTCTTAAACAAGTCTGACTGAGCGAATAAGCAGCGATTAGAGCTGCTGTTTTACTGAATCCTGTAATCACATGCTAAACATGTTGGTTTTATTAATTATTCATTGCTCCCAGTAATATGGATGTTGCTGGAATTGATTCCTTACCATCTTTAAACCATTTCAGGGCAGTGCCTACTCTAAGGATTTCCTCCTCTCTGAATTATTCAAAAATGGCAAAAAGGAGAGTCATTTGCTACTTTTCTGTTTAAAAGACAATTCAAATTCAGCAGGTAAAGAATCCCTGGGGTGTACACACGGTTCCTGTCCTGCATGCCATCATCTGGACTTTTGCTTTAAAGCTATCAAGAGCTATCTTCATCACGTGGGTTACTCTCAGCCTGGCTGAAACTTTGGTATACACCCAGTAGTACACCGTGATACTGCAGTACTACAGTTTCACGGGAACATTAGAGTGCAATGCAATGTTGTAGCGACACACACACACACACACACACGCGCACAACAGATGTTGGTGGACAGCTGAGATCAGTGACTCTTTGTGTGTTTAAATATGAGCTTTCTTTTTGCCAGAGGTTCAAATGTCACTCAAGGATTAAGGATGCTCAGGGGGCTGTAGCCCACCAGCGCCACCACTGCTGCTGAAGGTGGTGCTAGAGCACCTGTAAGCCAACGAATCCTGGTGTGAATTCGCTTGAAATGCCTTCAGTATCACTTACGTTTGACCCTGGCGTCCAGCTCCTTCTCCATGAGTTCTTTGGATGTGGGGAACTCACTCAGAGTGATTTTGGGTGTGCTGTCGCCTGGACCCACTGAGCCAATCATCTCCTGCTCCTTCTCCTGGTTAACCTCGGCATATATGTTGATCCAAGGTATTTTTCTAAGGATTTGCAGAAGACGAGATCGATAAATGTCAGATGACCACGTGGTGCACAGGTGCAGTGTTTGGGCTGTTGCTCTTTCCTGCAGCCAATTTTACATACACAAGAAAATTAGAGCGTGCACGACTGTATGAAGAACTCGTCTGTATTTTGCAGCCTCATCTCTGCCTGCCTGTGATCAGACTGCATTTTCTCTTCATCTTTCTTTCTCTCAGCTCTCTTATATTCAGCAGCTGAGGTCAAAGGTCAGCTATAAGATGACACACAGTGTCCATCAGAATAAAGGAGGAAACGTTGGTCTTTGGTTAAGCTTTTAATAAACGACAGGAGATTTTGATGTGATTTCCTGGTTAATAAGAACAAATGATAAACGACAGATTGAATCAAGCAGCACACCTTAAATATAATTATAACTGGTTTGATGATTCAATTTGTCTTTATTGACTCTTTTGCATAAAGTAAGCTGCAGGCATGAATGAATTTGAACCGGATTATGCTAAATGCACATTTTCTCCCTTCTGCACTGCGGCGGCGCTGCACCTGTGATCTTTTGGCACGATCAGCAAGTAAAATTATAATGATCATTTTTGAGAGTTTAAAAAAAGAGAAAGTTTTGACTCTGACAGACTTCTTAAACCCGCTGACGTGCTTCAGAGATGATTCTGCTTCCGGCTGCTGATAAACTGTAAAGTTGCCTGACTCTAATTGCACTTGAGTGCCTAATTTATGGGCAAATTACAGTAATGCTGGTTCCTTTTCTCATCTGCATTTATACCACCTAATATAGATCTTTATTTAGACTCTATCCAATTTATTTCCAATTACTATACATTTTGGTTATTAATTGCTCTGTTATGTCAACTGTAAGATTTCGTGAAAAATGCATCCGCTTTCGACTAATGGGAAAAATTTCATATCCATAATTAATGACAGCTTTTCCATTTCCCTCAGACTTTTCAAAAGAATCATTTTGAGTATGAATAATTTATTCAGCAAATAAGATCCGAGGCACAGAACCCGCATATTAAACCATTTACTGCTTGTTTTCTCTGCATTTTCTGACTGACTGCTGCACAGGCCTCGTGCACTGGACTCTCACAAGTGTGAGTGGCACCTCCACAGGGACCTATCCATGGAAAATACCAAACATGGCTATGACAGAGCGGTCCAGACCGGGCTCATCTGCTGCCATCAATAATGGAGAACAGGGTAATCGCTGCATGCTGGGGTAATCAGAGAGAGGTGCACCTTTTGAATTTGTAGATGAGAAACACCGCGAGGCCGAGAAACACAACCGACAGGAGCATGAGCATGGCCGAGCTGCTGTGTCGGGGGCTCGAGTCCACCAGGGGCGCTGTGGGAGCAGGACAGAGGTGATGTGATAAGTTAAGCAGATGTGGCTAAATGAAGACATTTGTATAAACACATAGCATAAAGATGCTAAATTATAAAAGTGACCGTTGTTACGTTTGAAAAGTTGGAAAGTTTTCCTCATTCTGTTTTCACAATAACTTTATTAAACTGTAACTGGCAGTTATTCCTCTTGTATGTTGATATTTCACCTTTTTTTTTTTTCTGCTGAAAATAATCCAGTAGCTACGAGCTGATGAGGTAACGGGAGGCACGAGTTGTAGCAGTGAGGAATTTAACGCACTCCATTGTTCCAATCGTTAGCACCGCCTGGAGCTGTAGAAGCTCAGCTGTGTGAAACCTCAGTGTCTTTGTGGACCTTAAATATCTGAGCTGGGGGTGAAACCAGAGAAAGTCTGAGCCAAATTACTGCTGTTATTACTGCCCCCCTTCCCCACCTCCACCACAGCCACGCAGCACTGTAATCAACAGTCAGGTTCAGACAAGCGCACCCGCAAATGTATCCAAACGTGACGGATACCTGATGAACCGGAAGTGACAGGAATGGAGGAGAACACGCATCCAGGTGAGTTCCAAATACTTCAGCTTTGGTGAAAACTTCACTTTGTGACACAAACGTGCATCAGCTGATGATTCTGCCAGAGACCGAAGTGTCCTGATGTCACAGATGATCAGCAGCGGACAACAAACCCACTCTGGCAGTTTGGACGTCGCTGTGACAAACAGAGGCAGGAAGGAGGGGGCGGATCCAACACCAGGAGATGCTGCCTGCTCATAGGCTGATGACCAGTGAGCATACCCTGGTATATCCTCCTTTCTGACTACCAGCAGCCATCATTTACCAAATCAATTTCACGTTGTATTTATTATCTTTCGACTATAGATACCGAGCTCTTAAAGTGATAAACTTCGTCATCTTTTATATACAGGCTATGGAGGAACGCTCAGAGGACCTCCAGGTCAGTCCTGAAAACCAATTACTGCATATAAAATATTACTTGACTGCAGTCATTGATTGGCTGTTGCAGGCAGATTAGTGGCTTTCCAAAAACACTACAATAACTGCATTTCTGCATGAGTAACACAATGCAAATGGGGGGGGAAAAAAACCGGTACACCTGAAATAGCTGCTGGCACAGCAGCAGCGCCTAAAAGCAATTACTGAGTACCAAGAAAAGGTACGTGCAGCAGCTACCGAAGCAGAGTTTGTTCAGTTTTCCTCTCCTACTAGTTTGTATGAACTGAACCTCTGAAAACCCTCCAGGTCACCAGGGTCAGGCTCGGCTTTTCTCTTGCTCACATGTCTGCACATTTTCAGAGTCTCCATGACGATGTCGCCACAAATTTGACTAACCCTGAAACCTACACCTGGGTGTGTCACCTGTGACCTATTAGATGCTTGCCTTGCGGATATTGTGCAGTACTCTCTAAAGTATACTTTACACACAGAACAGTAATGACTTCTGAGAGCATGCTTTTACTTTTAAAATATGAATATGAAGAGGTGTTGTAGTGTGACATTGCAGTTTCAGGAGCAGCAGACTTTAAAATGGTTACATTTTAGCAACATTCATTCACAAAAGAACCCAACCAAACAAGGACTAATATGATTAATATCACAGTACATGGTAAGGCTCATGCCTTAAGTTCTTCTCATCATTTTGGGGAGTGCATTAATGCCTGTCAGTGAGGAAAAAGCACATTTCTGTGACGGGTTTAGCGCTACGTGAGCCCTCGGGCTAAGAGATGGAGCTGCATGTGCTGATGACCTTTCTCAGGCCGCTTCAAGGCTTTTCAGACCTTTTCTTAGGAGGTGAAATATAAAGAGGGATCCAGCTGGGTACACCTCCAATGTCATTAGAGTGCAGCACACCACAGAACGTCAGCGGGCTGTTAATACCTATCACTTTGAGCTGCAGACAACTCACGGCTGTGTGCCCCCAGAGACTGTGCGCCTAATGAAACCAGCCAAGCAGTGAATATAAGGTAAGACCTGTCCAGCAGTGGGCCACAGGAGCTGCTGAGCAGTACCGAGCCCCAAACCAATAAAAAGAAGGAGACGTTTCCAGTCCAGCCGTGTTATTTACAATCACCGTGTCCCCGCGAATCAGCGCTGATTTGATACAGCTGCGTATTTTTCTTATTTGAGGGCCTCTAATGGCAACCGGCCTCCCACCGAACACTGCTGCTGGCTTCTTGAGCAATTCTAAATTTTGCCTCCGCCCTGAAATTGTACAGTGTTCTTTCTCAAGGACTAAATAATCAACATAATTATACTCAGTGTAACACTCATTTTGTGGTTGGATGGCTGTAAAAGAAATAGAACAGATGTTGAGCTTTTGATGGCAGACATAAAAGATCCCTCTTCTCAAGGAGCTCCACTTAAAATCAAACCCCTCCCATCCTCGCCTGTGTTCTCTCGCCGGGGAGAGAGGCAGGCTGACAGGAATTTTAATTGGTGGACCAAAGAAAAATTC
>VUQK01005953.1:1595-15319 GCA_015106715.1 Bujurquina vittata | reverse complement strand
TCAGGCAAAAAGAAACTAAAACAACGAAGCAGGAATTCGGCTTGACTGCCAGCTGCCATTTCTCTGTATATATGCATGGACCACACACCACACACACACACACACACACACACACACGGGTATGGAAGGGGAAGAGCAAAGAAATAGCAGAATATATAACAGAATAATGACAAACACCTGAGATCGGGGCATATATATCATATCACTGCCCATGTGCTGCACTCGCTCTGTGCTCTGCAAACACAATCTTGTAAACCTTTTCTCAGCATCTCTGATTAGATGCTAATTTCCAGATAACAAACAAAATATCAATATCAAATATATTGTCAAAAATATCAAATATCAACACATCACCTATGATGTACAGTGAAAAGCTGGGAAAGAAAGGAACGACATCCCAGTTTTACATCGCCACCATGATGTCATCAATATCATTAACATCGCTGAGATCTGGAAACAAGTGCAACACCTGATTTATGGCAAACAATCAAGGTTGTATTTGAATGCACAAGTGCACATGTAACTGCACACGATGGACCTCTTTGCAGTCTTTGCAGTGCAGTCAATTAACATGCATGCAAATTTCATACAAATGTCCAAACCTGACAGCCTCGGGAACATGAAGGTCAGGTGATCACCAAAATCAGAGGGACGAAGATGGTGCCACACGTTACTAATCAGTATTCACTAAAATAGCTCTGCCTGTACAGAAGTATTGGGCCAAAGTGAAGTTGCCAAAGATGTTCAGTCATAAAGCCTCATATGCATTCCAGTCATTTGAAAGCAAGTTAATTGTCAACATTACAACTGGGAGCAGACAAATGATGAAAATATCACATTAGTGTGCATGGTTTACCAGGCCTCAGATGGATAAAAAAAAGAATTCCAGTGCCTCTGGGGAAGCAATAAAGAGACGATAGCCTGATAGCTTGCATTAACCTTCGAGGGAAGCTATGGAGGAGGATGAACATTGTAAACTGTATGAGTTTGAGCAGAGGAACGTTAAGGGAATATGAAAGGGAGGTGGCTAAAGAAAGACGGAGCGGAATGAAATAACCTCGATTAAAGGATGCAAGTTCGGGAGCAGCGGAGGCAGCGCCACTGAAATGAGCCTATAGGCGACGAGTGCAAAAATCACGACTTGATACATTCGGCAATGGCGCCACAAAGCACTGCACCTCCGTTAAATGGGCCTTGACTTTAATTGCGATTTGTTCCTTTCCTCATCTCCGATTTTATTGTCGGGGAGTTGTTTACTACGTGGAAAAGCCATCAGCTGTGGACCGGCCTGCGTCTCCAGCAGGACTCCTCAGCCATAACAAAACGCAGGAAAAATAAACCTTCCTGTCACCACTTGGACAACGTGTCTGTCTGGAAATGAACTCCGTGTCAGATGCATGAGCATAAACAGATCTGCAGGCCTTTCACATAAACAAGTATCTGATATCAAACAGCATAATATGAAAACCGACAAACGTGACAATTCAGCCACTACTGCAATATCATAAAAGAAGAAGACATAGAGCAACTGTCGCTCCCGACTATGGTTTCAATTTGATTTCACTTCAGGGAGAACTGCACGGTTGTGTATCGTAATCTTAGTTCTATGATTGATAACTCAGCCCTCCAATGTGTACTACGGCACTGAAAGTCTGCATTTCATAAACTAAGTGCACTGGAGCTCTCAATATGAAAGTGGAGTAATTATCCTTCTCCACATCACAAATGGCCCATTTCGCTGAGAAGAGAAAAGAAAAAAAAAATCGGAATCAATTTAGATACATTGAGATTTTGGATTCTGCGCGCCGTGGCTCGGTGAAAGCGACCCGCAGGCCCAAAAGGCCGACCTGTGAACAGAGCGCAGTCAGGTGTGGGCGGCGCAAAGGAGGAGAAAGGCATTTGGACCAGACACGTTCTGCACGGTTACAACTCATATCTGCACCATTTCTAACTGTTAATTGGTTTTTAATATTTGGTCAAAGCCCTGTGTAAAAAAGCTTTGTGTATTTTTATTTCTATTTTTACTACTTCACACTGTAAAGACGCTGCAGTGTTTGAAGCCATCAGGTGATGAACAGGAAACAGGAAGAAACCTCCACCCGGAGCCGAGATTTGATTCAACTTCAAAGCAGTTTCTGACCAAAAGCGCAGATTCTTCCCTTTAAACCCACTTTGAAAAGTATTTATTCATCAGTATTTTTAATTATTAGTCATTTTTCAGTGTCACTTCCTTTCTGGAAGGCCTTTTCAGAGCACTTGCATCTGTGATTTCTGCACAGGCCTCAGACTCGACTGAAAGGATCCTCCTGAGGAATTGAAGACACGAACGTTGACGCGTCGCTTCTGCACAAGGACAAAGGCAGCATCGGCTCTTTGTGAGCAGCTGCACAGAGACGGGCTAACACAGCGCACATCAGGCACACTGACACAGCCTGAACAGCTAACAGAGGCATCGGGATGCATTCACAGGGTCCAGGTCTGGGGTCTCGGGGCAGGCGCTCACTTTGCTCGTCTGCTTTAGATCACTGAGCTAGTAACAGTTAATCCGGGTGAGCAGCAGTGGAAACGTAATGCATGGACTTCTTTAAAGATGATAAAAAGAGCTGAAAAGTTCAACTCAAGGCATCTGCAGCATTTCTCACGTGGCGAAACACTTTAATCATGAGTGAATTAACACCAGCACAGCTCGTTTTAACTTCAGTAATTAGTGGAGTACACAAGCTTTCAATAGCCTGAGAAGACATCAATAACTGCAGTGATTTATTTAAGAGTGAGCCGAGTTGGTTCACATATAAATAACACGAGTCTGCCCACAGGATCATTAATATCACTTCGCCCTCGATTATTTTAGCAGAGGCGTGTTGCTCCTAATAAACAGCACGATGAGGAAAACCCTCAAATCTCTTTAAAGGCAAATGAACGAAAATGGCACAAACGGCACATTTGGAGGGAAACGGTGAATCGATGGGTTTGCAAACATGAGTCTGAGTCTGAGGTCGTCCGGGTGACACACGAGTTCCCCTTCGGCCACTTCAAACGTGCCTCCAAAGGCACCCACCTGCAGCTCCTGACACTCAATATGCTGTTAAGATGGCTAAGAGCACAGCAAAAAAAAATGCAGCACTCTATTCATGAGCTGTGAATGGGGAGATGAGTAGCACTTAGCAATGATGGGTGAGCTTCCCACACACACACACTAAGAGCACTCGCACACCTCCTACGATCAAGTGCGCACACGCATTAGCCACGGTGACAGGTATCGTCACTCCCGGGTCTCCTCGGCTCCAAGTTCATTTTCTGACTTTAAAATGAAGGAACTGGCGCTCGCGCAGCCATCTTGGGAGAGAAGGAACGCGGAGCCGTCTGATGATGAATCACGGGGTGGCCGAGGGCGTTCTCTTGCTGCACCAGTGAGCCCCCAGAGTGCCGGGCCACAAAGGGGCGCACGAAATAATTGAGAAATAGCAGGATGAGACAGGAAGTAGGAGAAAAAAAAATGATGGAAAGGAAAGAAGCACAACAGAGAGAAATGGAAGGATGGAAGGGAGAAAATGAAAATCACTCACTTGGAGCAGAGCCTTCTTAATTACTCTCCCCACATCCTGCCTCCACTCGGGTATGTCGGGGTTGAACTCGTCCAGATTAGGGGAGAAAGATAAAAGCAGAGATTTGAAGAATTCTGTCGAGGAGAGTCGGGGGAGAATCAGCCATTAATTCACTCGCATCCGAAGGCATTATTCTCAGTGAGCTGTGCCAACTGTCATTTTGCTCAAGTCGAGTTTCAGGTAGTTAACACTTGATGAAAAGAAGAGGCTTTCTCATATCCCCCGCACTTCCCTTTGGCTAAATGTACCAGATGCACTTCTAGATAATTAGAAAATGTCACAGCTTTATGCCAACCCATTCTCTGGCAATAAATCATTGCATTTTACAGATACTTGCTGCAGGATCACGTCACTTTAAATGAAGACATATTCTTTAGAGGTTCCAGCAGTAATGTGATATATTTTAGTCAAGTAGGCGCTGTTTTACATCTCATACAGAGGAGAAAAAAAAAACGCTAAAATAAAAAGTATTTAACCGCCTTCCATTAAACTGCAATTATGTGCCAACAGACTCACTGACTTGTTACCAGCTGCAGGAGCTCAGGCAACAAATACTGACCTTTGACTGCTATGGTCTTCGTATCCTGCAAGATGGTGTTACCGGCAGCCACCTGGACCGTCACCGTGTGCATCCCCTCACTTGGAAAGGTGTAAGAGATGCTCCCTTCCAACGTTATCACCGGCTGCAAGCACAGTGTGGAAGTTATGGGTAAATATACTTTTGAAGCTCAACACTGCTGAGATCCCTCTGACTGACGCTGGGTAGCAGGGTGCGATCACATGAATCTGTTCCTACTGCGTCTACCGTTTTTACTGTTTCCAGTGTTACTCGTGGTTTTGACCTTTTGTGTCCCGTCACCTTGTTGTGTGGGGCACAGATATCCTCAGGCTTTGAATTTCAGCAACAGTCTTGTCGCCGTTTTTTTGATAAAGGTTTTTAAATGGTAAATGGACTAGTTCTTATATAGCGCTTTTCTATTCTGACTGAGTATTTAAAGCGCTTACACAACGTCTTTACTTTTACCGTAACTTTGGTCCCACTTTGCCCACAGATGCATTTCTGACAGCACCAGAAATTTAAGATGATTTCACTGGCAGGCGATTAATGGGCATACGTCTTGTGTTTTGACACTTGCCAAAAGAAAAACCGGTCCAAATGGAATCGATGCAGTAGGCATATGCAAAACAAAATCTTCCAACAGAGAAGGAAATCTAGTTGAGCCATGGCGGCAGCAGCCTCTCTGTGTATGATCTATTCTGCAGCTGTTACCATGACCACATCACAGCGGATGCAGAAAAGGAATACGGATGCGAGTGTTCGATTCAGTAGTAACATCACAGGACACAGTACAAGCAGCACACTCGAGGCCCTACACAAGTGCATTAGATTCATGATAATCCATCCAATAAATATGACACTAAATGCTTTTTTAGCACACAAATGTGATCCTGTCCGAGCGGCACTATGTGACTGAGGCATCTTTAAGCTCAACCTAACCATGCTATAAGCACAATAGCATTTGCTATTTGCTACATAACATTTGCTACACAGCTGTGTTAACCATTAAAGCAACGCAGCTCCCTCCAGAGCAAAACTGAAAGGATCATCAAGTCCCTACATTCAACCTTGAGGGAACGCTGTGTATTCTGTCTGCACCAAAATGTGAAAAATACAAAATTACAAACACACTGATGAGTTGAAATGTTGACCTGCTGGCAGTGCTAAGCAGGGGGTCAATAAAGTAACAGTGAAATGAAACCAGGCTTCATGATTCAGGCCTTAAAATCAAAGCTGTCCATCTCAAAGTGGTGACAGAGCAAAGCCAGGAAGATCCCCTGCTCTGGAAGATCATCTGATGGCCTCTAGCAATGCCTGGACCAACGAGATGGACCCATAAACGGATAAACTCTCAGACCACTAACCAGGCACAAAACACTGGTGAAAGGTCTGAAAGAACGAAGCATCATCAGCATACAGTGGGAGGGAACTGGTACCACCTTTGGCTACTTTCATGCGCGCTAATGATCTCGGTTTTGTTCATAAAAATTCTCAGGCACAGATAAAAGCATTTAATGATGAGCGTAAACTAAAAGCAGCATTTACTATCCAGCTTTAAAAC
Organism: Bujurquina vittata; assembly: GCA_015106715.1. Taxonomy (NCBI): domain Eukaryota; kingdom Metazoa; phylum Chordata; class Actinopteri; order Cichliformes; family Cichlidae; genus Bujurquina; species Bujurquina vittata. The sequence goes on along the minus strand of VUQK01005953.1, from coordinate 9,594 downwards.
ACAACTAAAATCTAAATTGCAGAAAAGTGAAAACGTGTGAATTATTTGCTGAGTCACGTGTGGCAATAATTACCTCAGTATTGTTGCCCAGCCACCAGAAGTAGGTGACTGTGCGCGAGTGGCTGGGTAAGACCACCGCTGTGATGTTGGCTTCTTTGTTTCTGATCACCACAAAGGGAGCAAGAAGTTGAACATGCTCCACTGGACCTGAGAAGGAAGCAGGACAGACAAGTTGACGCTGCGCTCGGATTCACTTAACGAGGCTTCTCGTTCAGGCTGGCAGCGCGTGAGGGGCGTCGATGCTCTCCGTGTCTAAGGCGAATACACTCAAACAGAGTGGATCTGAGTACCTCTGAGCTTCTCAGTCCACGTGCATTCTGGGTAACGACCCCCACCAAGCCCCAATACTCTGAGCAGAATAAGTGGGATAAGAAAAATGGATGAATGCAAAGATTGTGAAAACAAATATCAGATAAACTCATAGAGAGGAACTCTCCAGGTGCAGCCGAGGCTGCATTACTGCGACGTGATGGATGGAAATGCTTTCAGAATTCAAAAATGTAACACCTCTTACTCTATAAACGTGTTGATGCAACTTCATGAAGTATTACTGCGATCGTTTATCAGGCCAATTAAACAGCAGGGGACTTCTTTTTTTTTTATGTCACTTGAAACAAAATAAAAGTGACTACAAAGATAAACTGTCATTCAAGGCAAAATCAAACGATGCAACAACCGTGCAGCTCATTGTCTAATTCTATACTGCAATAATTGCAAAGCGAGTCAAGCACCCCTTACCCAATTAGGCACTGAGGCTGCCTACTAGGTGAGACATACGTGGCAGCCTGTTGTTACAGCGTGCACGCTGCGATGGCAGAGGACGAAACGCTGCATGTTTGTGTGATCTTGCTCTCATTCATATTCATCTTTATTTCGTATCCGCTGAGTTGTGACAGCACGTTTCTTAACAATAACTATGACAGTAAGTTTGGCCCGTGCTTGTTTGAAATGATTTCCCCCTCTTTTTTTTTTGGAGAGAATCATCAGGAATGGATGAGCTTCCTGCCTGCCCGCTGTGCTGTGTTTTAAACAGTTGACAGATGTAATTGCTTTCTCTGTGGCAAAACAAGGTTTTTAAATAGAGTTTGCATTTCTGCACATTACTGTTTGATAAACTGACGAGTTGAATTCAACTGTTTTTGGGTTCTTTATTATCTCCACACCACAAAATCACCTCTCTGCACTTCTTTAAAGCCCCTAACAGATAATTCAGTTTCATTCACACGGAGCATCTAGCCTTGCTTTATACTGTATGGTGGGTCATACAGCATTACAGGCAGCCAGAACTGCAACGAGCCAAAGATGCCCTCTGAGATAACACTCACTTATATTCAGAAATTATGTTCACTGGGAATTATTCTAGTGAAGGTGATGAAAAAATTATGGATTTGGTGGAAATAATGAGAAGTATTGCTTTAGCTTAGTTTCTTTTATTTAGCTGGCATCATCCAGTTTCTGGGTCTGATCCAGAAAGCAGGTTAAACAAACTAATGCTGCCATCACGGTTCTTGTGTTGGTCATATGTTACGTCAGCACAGTAAGCATTTACTGCACGAGGTGGGCTGCAGTCTCCCTCTGATTGACAGATCAGTAAAGATCGTCATGTTAGTGCAGAACAGGAAGAAGTCGAGCCCGGTAACACAATGTCGCGCTTTGTCCAGCTGTTCCACTTATCGTCCTCCCGCACTCGTGTACCACTGAAATACTTGCAGAAATCAGCCTGCACATGTGCACCTGCAGCCCAACTGAGTGAGCTGGGAGCTGCAAGTCATTTCTTCATTAGCTTAAAAGAACTTTGAGGTGTGTGGCGTGATTTGGAGGATGTAACAAATCTGGGCTGCGTTTACACACATTACAACTGTGAGACTCGACCGACGCGTCCACCGGCTAATTCAGACAAACAGTCGTGGTTTTATTCTCATCCCACGTTCGCAGCTGAGCTAGAAACATGAATGTGCATAAATATGGACCCTGGCATTTATTTTAAAACACAGGAGTGGGCAAAGGATAATAAATGGGTTAACACTATAGATTTTTATAGTGTAGTCCATGTAGTACTCATTTATCTGACTTCAATTTTCCCTGGAAGCGTAAACTGTTCTCCAAACGTCTACCATGTTCGATTGTGAAATCTATTTATTCATGTGTAGCCTGATAGGAGCAGGTGGCAGCTGCTGTCTGTGAAAATATGGATAAAACATACAGTGGCTTGCAAAAGTATTCATACTAGTGCTGGGCGATATGGACCAGAAATAATATCACGATGCTTTTTAGGTAAATGGCGACATACAATCACGCCATTTAAACCTTCAGCTGTAAATGTACGTGAGAAATCGCTCAAAAATAATCTTAAATAAATGTTTGGTGTGTCCCCAGCATGGCTTCAAACTGCAAACGGGGCTTTTTATGGTTTTCTTTTAACAATGGCTTTCTTCTCGCCGCTCTTCCACAAACATAGTTGTCATAGCTGTCCTGTGGACAGATTCCCCCACCTGAGCTGGGGATGGCTGCATTTGCTCCAGCGACACCACTCTTGGCTGCATCTCTGATCAGTGCTCTCCTTGTTTGGTCTGTAAGTTTAGACAATGGATTGAACAGAGATGTTCAAAGCTTGGGAAATCTTTTCACCACACGTTTCAGTTTTTTGTTTGTAAAAATGTTTTTGAATCCTGTATGATTTTCTTTCCACTTCACAATTGCATACCACTTTGTGTTGCTCTTTCGCATTAAAATTCCAGTAAAATATACTTATATTTGTGGTTGTAATGTGACAAAATATGGAAAAGTTCACGGGCTATGAATACTTTTGCAAGCCACTGTATAGCAGGTAAATGGATAGCTCACAGCACGTACGTAACGTCATTGTTTGACGGCAGACTGAACCTCTTCACTCTGTTTCTGTTGCTGATAGCAAGCAGAAAAGTCCCAAAATGTCCACACCGTCATGAATTTTTTGACATGATACCTTCTGGGTAATACTGCAAACCTCCCCACTAAGAACTTAATAGGAGCTGGCAGGGGTCTGGGAGGCTTTCCACTAATCGCAGAGATGAAGTTTCCTGCCACGGACAAATGTAATACACGACTTTCATGGAAAAACTCCAACGAAGAGGTTCGTGTAGTGCTCGTCTCACCGAAGCTTCTGTTAGCGCTTATCCTCTTTAACCAGGACTAATCTTTATCCCCAACTTGAGATGCTCAGAGTGTGTGTGAGAGTGTGTGTGTGTGTGTGTGTGAGAATGAGAGAATCGTTTGGTATTAAATACGCTCAGCTGAGAAATCATTGTAGTAGGTTTTGGCATTTCTTCCTGAAAACATCACCTGCACTGTCAGGAACGTATAAATACACATCGGGCTGCCGAGAGGTTAAATTAAAATTGACCGAACAAATCAGCACAAATAACTGCCAAGACACTGAGACAATTGAACAGTTACAGAAAGCAGCTCGAATAATTTCCATGGAAAGTTAAAATGATAGCATTTGGTTGCCGTCTGAATGGAGCTGGAAGGCATGACGATCCAGTAGTTTGTCATTTGTGCTGCTTTGTAAAACCTGCTCCACTTTAAAAAGAAGCCATTGTTGTGATGCTGTATCCTCAAATAACTGGCTATTAGCTGCACTGGCCTTAAAGGCCCACTTCTCGCTTTGCTTCTCCCCACAGTGAAACCTTGCATAAGCAAGTTTATTATGACCTTTTTCCCAAAAGTTGTTTATCACAGCTGCTGTATTACATAATCCTGCATAGGTCAGTACAGTTCACCTCAAATGAGTTTAGCATGGATCAACAGTGTGGCTGCCACTCAGGTGAATATATTTTAGCACCTGGAGCTAGGTATCATGAAATATACATCTGTAAGATTACTGCCGCGGTAAACTGTGCAGTAAGGATTTAATGCGTTTTACTGCCAGTTTCCAAATGGACTGTATCTGCCCATCCAACTGTTTCCTTTTGCTTATGTGAAGACAGGTCGCAGTGGGTCAGGTTTTCCACAAACATCGAGTGCCTTGCATCAGGGTTCCTCTGCCATTCCCATTATAAACAGAGAGAAACATGAATTATCAGTAGTTTAGAACTTGAACCTGCTAATCATCAACATCGACCAACAACAGATTCCTATACAAAATAAAAACCATTCATATTCATATTCACTATGCATATTCAGGACGTTACCTGGTACTTATGATATCTAGCAAAGCTAACATTAGCTTAGATTACGATAAACGTTCATGGTTTGTGCTCCAGTTTGGGGCGTAGCTGATATCGCTTCTCTTCCTTCTTCCAGCTGCTCCCTCTAGGCGTCGCTAAAGTGGATCATCTGGCTCCATCTCAACCTTTCCCAGCATCCTCCTCTGTCACACCAACCCTCTGCATGTCCTCCTTCACTGCATCCATGAATCTTCTCTGAGGTCTTCCTCCAATATGCCTGGCAGCTCCATATTCAACATCCTTAATCCAGGATGTCCACCTTCCCTCCTCTGCGCATGTCCAAACCGCCTCAGCCTCTCCTCTCTAACTTTGTCTCCAAACTCTTCATCCTGAGCTGTCCCTCTGATGCACTCATTTCTAATTTTGTCCATCCTGCTCACTCCCAGTGAAGACCTAACATCTTCAACTCGGCCTTGTGTTTTTGTTAGTGCCTCCAAACCATCGATCACAGCAGGTGTCACTCCCATCTTTAAACCTCCTTTGACTCCTGACACTCATCCCTCTGCTCCTAGCAGCTTCAGAGTTATTCCTCATTCACACACACACACATATTCTCTCTGGCTTCTACTGACTTTCATCCCTCTTCTCTCCAGAGCATACCTCCACACGCTCCCTGCCCTCACCAGAAATCAGTGTCATCTGCAAACATCGTCTTACAGCCTGCCCATCGCCACTGCAAACATGAAGGGAAACTGAAACATGTTTCAGTTTTGGTGGGTGATATTTGTATATTTTATTAATCTGTTACCTGCTAAAGCAGCAACTTAGCAGCTCAAATTCTCATGTAAATATGGTCACCTCTGACTTAGAAATAATAGAGGAGAAATAAGATTTGATAATCTCACTGTTGCTACATTACATGCAGTCTATGATCTTAATATGCTGCATAAGGATAGGAAATTGTGTTTTTAACTATACTGTACTTTAAGTACTAGTGTCATATACATACTCTCTTCACACCAGTGATGATTTGTGGCCTGAAAAGCAAACCCAGGATAATAAAAGTCTAAACACTGTCTGCTGCCCACTAAGCTGACAGCTTTGTCCTCTATGCACAAACTACAAGATGACTCAGATGGTCGGCAGCAACAGTTTTGTCTCTCATGGAGCCTGTAATGGCCCAACAAAGGAGGATGACGCTGAAAGCATGGACAGCGTGCACACTCACATGTGACGTGCAGGTAGAGTGTCGTGGTGTCGTAACCAAGCGTGTTCTCTGCGAAGGCCGTGACACGGAATATCCCTGCAGTCTTGTAGACGTGTTTGATCCCTTCCTCGGTCCAGCTCAGATTGGAGTATGAAACGGCCGTCCCGTCACCGAAATCCAGCTGGACGTTAGTCCGCAGCGAGTCGCCCTGAAACAGCACAGCAGGCTTTCATCAAGCTGGAGACAAATACTTTCACCGCAGTTTATCATGTGGCTGCTTTAAAAATGCTTTTAAATGCATGCTCTCTATGCAAAACCTTTGTAGGTAAATTTGAATTTAGACAGAACAGAAATCAAAAAAAGTACCACCGAGCCTACTGGAGTTATTTTAAAAACACAAAGACACCAGTTTGATATAAGAGCTTCTTTCAGCTGCTCCCCGGTCACAAAAGGTTGCTACAGTGGGTAGCTCTGCACACTTGATGCGGCAGATTTTTACCCTGGACGCCCCTCTCAAAGCAACCCTCAACGGACTTGCGTCTCCTCCCGGTACCAAGCCAGCGGATCCTTCACTGGTTCACTGTGTAAACCACTACAAGTTAGATATACTGTAACAGTGTGGGTCTTTAAATATGAGTTCATTAAAACAATGGCCTCTTAATCCACACTTCAAACTTAAAGTGAGTGAGCAGACTTTTCAGTCCTGCAGCAGCATGGTGCAAAGTGCTCAAACAGATTGTTACTGTGCTGTGTTATTAGTTTCACAGAGTATCAGCAGGTGATATCAGCACTTTAGCACACACCAATCACATCAACTTCAGCAGGCCGTGAGTCAGGAGAGTCTGCTTCCCTGGGAAGAAGGCTGGCATGGGGCATATTCATAGGAAGCCAAATATAGCTCGTTAATCTAAAGCACTTCAAATATGCTTGAGAGGGCAGACTCAGATTTTAAGGGGCTTAAATTTCTGTCTGTCCTGAAAGAACTTCTTGTTTTTTTGGTGAAACCTAGTTCAGAAATGGCGTTTATCTATTGCTCTTTCTGGCCACTCAAAGCGCTGCAGACCACTGTCCTTTATTCCATGACAGCTGCCTCACGTCGGTGGCCCATTTACAACCTGGAGGAAACCCACACAACCACGGGGAGAACAGGCGAAGAGCCAGGGTTCGAACCAGCAACCTTCGTGCTGTGAGACAATAGTGCTGCCTGTGTCATTAGGATATACTTTATGTATGAAAGCAGGTATAATAAACCTACATGTTTTTGGTCAGTTTGCTTTTCTTTCCATTTAATTTCTTTTCTGTCATTTATTTTGTCTGCATTTCCAATAAATAATTAACCCAAATGAAGACGTAGCCAGAATGACGGCTGTCCCCTGGCTGGTGTGCTTGCTGGTGTAGACCCAATGAAAAGGTCTGAAATTTTGTATGTTGCAATGTTTTTGCCCTGCATTTTCTGGCACCAATATCTCAGCAGCAGATCCTGCGAAATCTCACAGCTCAAGCTGACCAGCTGCACTCCTTGAGCCATGCCACCTCAGAGATGCCCCCGCCAGGCTGTCTGCCAGTGACGATCTGGCCCTTGTCAAAGTCGCTCTGCTCTTTACATCTTTTTCTCCCACAGACACGACGACTATGAAAACTGACCCAACGTCCAATATTTTGCATACTTTGATGTCAATTGGTGCTTCAGGTCGTGATCAAATTAAACCTTGACCTTCATAAAGCGCCGTTTCAGACACGTTCAGACCTCGCAGCGGTTTTTCTGGCTCCTTCCATGTACACATGTACTACATCCAGGTTGTGAACTGCTGCCAGAGCGATGAAATTTGAAGGTTCAAACACCAGCTTCCATTTCCGTGAACCTGACCACCTCCAAGCTAAATACGCAAAACTGACTGAGTGAGAGCTCCACAAGCTCAGTGAGAACGTCTGCTGCGATTCGTGAGATTGAAGATCATTTTCAGTGAGTAGACCTGTACTTGAACTTTAACCCTTTTATACACATAAAAGTTTATAGAAGCACAGCCCAGTGAAAGACCACAAAAACTTAAGTCAGCATAAAGTGAACTCGCTGCGCCGCTGATACAAAACAAATGAACTGATCTCACTGTATAAAAAAGTACATGAAAGCCACCGAGACTGTACTTCAGTCTGCAAAAGTAAGTTTGTTTTCAAGTATTAGATCTAATGACAGTCTGATAATTACAGATGTTTGTTGAATCAGAGCGCTGATATTTACTCCCTCTGCTTTCGAAACTTTTCTGCCTAATTTAGTAGAAAAATGAATTTAAATCCAGTATTAAATTAACACTCTTTATTTTGAGTTTAGGAAACAAACTCAAACATTGTGCTATTAAAGGCTGGAAAAAGTCAGTGGCCTTCTCTTCGCGGCGTCTTTGCAGATGGATGATTGGTTGCAAGTTAAATCATGAGTGAAATAACTTCAGTTATATTTATTAATATATTATTGGATTGCATCAAATTGCTGTACATAAATTATTTTCAGAGCTTTGTAGCACGCAGGGAGGGGGGGGGGGGGGGGGGTTTTTGCTGCCTTTTGGTTTGTTTGGTGGGTTTTCCCGTC
>VUQK01005952.1:2046-15425 GCA_015106715.1 Bujurquina vittata | reverse complement strand
TTATGAATACTATGATGTATTATATGTATCTTTTAGAATTAGATACTGCAAGAACATTTGCTGATGTTAGTAAGTTCCTTTAGCATTTTTCTATGTCCTGTTGCTAACAGTGAACAGGGGCCACAGAGTAAAGTAAAGAAGTAACTTCTCCCTCTCTGCAGACAGTACTTATGCATCTATTCTATTCACACTGAACAATGGTGGCTTTCAGTTGAACATGTAGAGGTAGATGTTTTTTATTCTGGATAAGGCCTCAGCTTTGAGTGCTTTCTTGTTTGATGTCAGGCCCAGACAAACTAATGAGCTGGAGAGATTCTGTTTTAGAGCCAGCCCCAGGTTATGAAACGTTCAATTCCTGTCCACTGACATGCAAAAGCATTCATTTTGCGTCTATTTAAACTTTAGTTTGAAGATGATTTACTGGTTTACAGAGATGGTAAAATCATCTGCGATAGCAGATAATATGAGCGGAGAGAAACTGAAGAGATATATTTGCCAATGAAAGCTCTCTTCTTGCTCTTAGGGGGCTGTTTTGACTGTTGGGTTTTCTCTGTATTATTGTAGGGTTTTAATACAAAGCGCCTTGAGGGGACTGTTGGTTGTGATTTGGCGCTATGCAAATAAAATTCAATTGAATTGAAATTTTTGTGTAACACTATAATAAAACTGTTGAAGAAACAGCATGAATGCTTTAAGCCTCTTTCATGCATGTAAAGTAGCCAACATGTAAGCTATTGGTTTGAAATAATTGAATCTTTACCCATTTCTCTGAAGCTAGGGCAAAGAAGGCAGCAGAGAGGGAGGCCAAAGCAAAGAAGCAGAAAGCCCCTAAACCCACCAAAAAGCCCAAACCCCCGAAACCCACGAAGAAACCCAAACCACCCAAACCCACAAAGAAGCCAAGGGTGCCCAAACCCACCAAGACGCCAAAGACGACGACCACAGTGGGCCCAGATATCAGGCAGCCTTCTCCGGAGGACGAAGAGGAGAAGAGACTGCTGATTGAGCTGGGCTGGGATACATGTACGTACATTTTACATTAAAATGGGAGAAAATATGAAATTTCAGTTATTTTGGAATATATTTATATGTAATCGACATTTAAATAAATGCAAATGAGCTCTATCCATCCATCCATTTTCTACCTGTTATATGGGGCTGGGTTGTGGGGACAGCGTATTTAGAGAAGCCCAAACCCTCCTCTCCTCAGCTACCTCCTCCAGCTTATCCAGGGGAACACAGAGAAGTTCCCAGGCCAGCTAAATGATGTAAAGCATGTCCACTGCCTATCCCGGGGCCTCCTCCCAGTAGGATATACCCGGAGCACCTCACACAAGAGGCATCCTAATCAGATGCATGGACCAGGAGGGTGGCTGTAGTTCAGGAGGTAGAGCCGGTCACCCACTGATTTGAAGGTCAGCGGTTTAATTCCTAGCTACTCCATCCTGCGTGCCAATGTATCCTTGGGCAAGATACTTAACTCCAAGTTGCCAATGCAAGCGTTTGAGTGTGAATGTTACATAATTAAAGCACGCAGCTTGGCAACGCAGACCAAGCTTTCACTGCACCTGTACAGGGACCGAATGGCTCATAACAGTGACCTAAACACTCCATACACCTCCCACAGGATTCTCTGATGGATGTGAGGATGCCTTCTCCAAATCCACAAAGCACATGTTGACAGGTTGGACAAACTCCCACTAGCACTCAGTTATCCTTGAGAGGATAATGAGTTGGTCAAGCATGCAGAACAAAAAACATATTGTTCCTCTTGAATCTAAGGTTTGACTAACGAATGGACTCTCCTCTCTAGCACCCTGGGATAGACTTTCCCAGTGAAGCTGGATCATATCCTCTGATTCCCCTTTTTAAAGATGGGAACCATCATATCCTATTTTGACCTCAGGACTTCCAGGCATGTTTTTGCACATTATGCCAGCCACTTGGTTATGATGTCCTATGTACGCCCTGCCTGCTAACATCTTGTACCCTGCTGTTAAGTGCTGGATTGTCTCAGGAGCATCTCTGAATAGCCTCTACCTGGGGTCTTGGCTGGTGTGCTTAGTGCTTGTTCCTGTGCTGCCATGATTAGGGCCTCTGTGATGTCTTTCAGTCCAGCGGTGTCACTTCTGCCAGTGCTGCGTACCACGCAGGGGCCTGTCCTTCCATGATGATTCCTGTTCTTGCTCCTCTTCTTTCTCGGGTTTCTTCTGCTTGAGGTATTCACTAAGCACACGACACCTTCCTGAAGCTCTGACACTCATTAGTCCTCAGCCCCTCTCCTTCTGCTTAGTGTACAGTCTCAGGGTGCTGAACTTGGTTTAAACCCCTCCATGTAGGGTAAGGAGCTTTCTTGTCTTGATGTTACTGGCTTCTTTCTCCTCCTTTGGTCAGCTTAATATCCCAGCAGGGTATCAGATGACTGGCGGGGTGTGTGTGATGATTTCCCAGCTCTTGTTCTTCTCATTTAGCTGACTGTAGTAACACTGTCTGCAGTTTAATTTACATAAGCCAGTGGAGAAGAAACTATCCTTCTCAATCTCATAAAGTAGACAAACAGTTTTCTACTAGATGGGATTTTGCCAACTGTACCAACTACACTTCTTGAAGAATGTGTTAATGAATAAAACTAAATTGCTTATTATGTACATTTTAAGTTTCGTTCTATGACGTGTATACGCAAGAAAGTTATTAGACACCTGGTAGGGGACTTCCACTGAGTGGAAAGTTATATTTATTCTCATGAGATGATAATATTCCAGCCTTTAATCCTTATTTTTATGTTTGTAGTGATTCAACCTGTGACCCCAAAGGAGCGTAGAACAGAAGAGCCTGTAGAACCAGACCTGGGTAAGTCTTTTGTGGGTTATGGATTGGTCCTGTTGCTTGCTTTCACAGTAATCTGCAGTTACACATGCAAGGAAAACAATTATTAACCAATTTAAAACCCTAACCTGTTCAAGTAAATGAAAAAAAAAATCAAAAGTCTGTTTAAAATGCTTAAACACTAATTTATGTATAAAACTATAGTTTTAAAGTTGCGCCAAAAGGGTCAGGGTCAAAAATATATACAAACTCAAATACCTACATACATACATACATACACTTAAATCTTTTAATTAGAGGTGTTGACTCACTTTTCTTTTCCTAAAATTAACAGCTTACTAGAATTGGGAGAATATCACAGTTTGGATTAAAACAGACTCAACAAACACATGTTAGAAAACTCAATTTGTCACAGAGCTTGGCAAATTAAATGTCAACAGCCAGAGCAGTGATTACGTTTGGCAATATAGTATACCGATGAAAAAGAATCCCTATATCATCATATAACACTATATAGTGTTTTTATTTATTTTGTATTGATGGGGAGAGGGTAAAAGAAGGGACTTGCAGAACATTTTTTGTGTAACAAATCCATTCCAGTGGGAGTTTTTCTGTGTAAGTATTGCTTTAGTAATATAGACTTTTGTGCTGATTAAGCTGTTTTTCATTTTGTTTCATTTGTGATGTCTGATGGTTGCTGTGTTCCTTGCAGATAAAGTGCGTGGCAGATACCCTGACAGCAAGAAAGAAATCACAACTACCGAGCTCATCATGTACATGCCAGGTATACCATATTGTAAAGTATAAAGTTGTGTTAATGGCTATGTGTATTTATTTATTTATTGGCTTTTCTTCCCATTGGTAGTTGGGAAAGGTTTAACCTGAGGCCCTCCAAATTTGCTTCACTAACATTATTTTGGCTGTTGTCTGAATTTCATGATCTCTGGTCGCCTTGTCGGTGCTAGTCTCATAATGATGATTTAGTGATGCAGAAATGAAAGCCTCCAACTGTAATCAAATATTTGCATCTCTTCCAGAGGAAATCACCACCGTTCCATACATTGGTCCCTGGTATGAAGAATATGACTACACGGATTGTACGTCTGTTTGCCACAAATTAATAAGTGTAATATATTGCATATTCTGCAACTTGTGATCATGGCAGTAAGATGGTTGTTTTTCTGTCTGATTCTATGACCACAGTAGCAGCTAAAAAACAAGAGGAAGAGGAGGAGCGAGCTCAAAAAGAAAAAGCTGAAAAAGGTTTATATTTATTACTTTTTTGAAAATTGATACACACTGGTAAGGAGGCTGAGGAATATCATTCCTTTCACACACAGTGTAGATTATTTTTCCACCTGTCCAGCACTTTGAGCCAGACATAAGTATTTAATGGATTACCACAATGTTTCATAGAGACTCGTGTCCAGAGAATGACGCCACGCGATCTATGTGGACACAAATCAGCTGTGACATTTGCACTTTTACTTTTAGTGACTTTGTGCTATTTTCACATTAACTTCTTAAAATCTGCCAGTAACCTCTTTAGAGTTGGTGGCAGGGGGACAACCGGTTGACTTTTGGCATATTTGTCATTACATAACATCAAAGGCTTATGGAAGAACCACAAGGCCACACTGCAAGTATGAAACTTAATTTGAAAATAACCATTATCAGAATGAACTATAAAAATATAATAAAATGAGCCTGTAGTTTATTAAAATGTGGTTTTTTAGCATGTGTCTCAAGCACAGAAATTCCCAAGCCTTACCCTACATCAGTCACTAGTAACCTGTGGTAAAGTTAAGAGGTTAAACACTGTTGTTAGCATTTCCCACAAAGGTAAATTGAATTTGCATGCAGTGTTGAGTAGTAACAGTATTCTCTCACTGCCTTCTGTTTTTATTTTTGTTAATTAAGAAACAGAAGAAGTAGCAGCATAAAGGTGAGGACGGTGACTGGAAGGATCACTCTGATAACTGAGTCTTACTAAACATTTTAGGCTTGCAATTTCCAGTAACATTCAATGAAGTGTATGAGAAATTGACTCCAGATTACAAACTCAAATGACCCATATTTCAAATCAAAAGCACGAGTGGAACTGAAGGTGTGCAGTACAAGCACATGTGGAAACGGTTTGTGTGGTGGTGGTTTTGATGCATACTGCTTTCTCGTTATGCTCTGCAAGCTGAAAGACTGAGGAAAAAGTGGGAGGAGGAGGAAGAGGAGAGAATCAAGCAGATTTCAGTGCCAGCTGAACCAAAAAGTAAGACAGCAGCTTTTTGTTCATTTGTTTTTTCACTTTTAATCATTCAAATTAAAGAAAGAGGTTAATACTGTCAAAGGTATGATCTCTATTATATATAAGATATGATCTTCTATTAAACTGGATTAGGATTTTTTACGCCATCTGTCTTTTACAGTGTCTGAGTTACAGATCCTGTTTGTGTGTGTTTCCTTCTCAGAGTGTCCTCCTCTGGGCTTGGAGTCTCACCGAGTGGACGATGATCAGCTGTTGGCTTCCTCTCAGTCTCATCATGGGTTTTCAGCTCAGAGGGGGCGCCTCAACATGCAGGTACCCTACAGTCAGAGGTGCCTCGTCTATATCAGCCCACAACAAATTTTCAGAAAAAAAACAAGAAACAGCACAAGCAGCAGGGGCCCTCGCGTTAAATATTAAACCAAACCACCCCCAATAACAAATTTCTGTAACTCTCAATGAGACCTCTGCACCTGTCGACAGGTGATTCACACAAGACTGTATTTCTGAGTACATTTCACGAGCTCCCTCTCACTTTCCATATAAAAAACAAACAAAAAAAAAAGGAACAGATTTTTTTTTTAAGTGAATCCCAAGGCTTGCTTTGCCTCTGTTCTAAAAGGAAATGCAGCAGTATGTCAAATGCTCCAATGTAAAAGGATACATGAGAGGTGCACGCAGGGGCTGGTTTGAGCCCAGTATTTCATCAGGAAAAGAATGATGTGTTTCCATCTTTCCGTGTGGTTGTGTGCAGGGCTCTAATAATGATGAAGACATGTATGGCGGTGCCTGGTGTGCAGAGCCAGAAGAGCATAACCACTGGTTTCAAGTTGATGCCCGCCGGGAGGTGGAATTCACAGGGTTCATCACCCAGGGAAGAAATTCTGAGCAACAGTAAGGCCAACTAAAACCCACCTTTAAAAAAATCCTGCACAGATGCAGCAGTGTTTCATAAATTGTAGTAAAAACATTGATCAATTTCTTTTGTTTACATCCTAGTGAGGATTTTGTGTCATCCTACTTTGTGGCCTTTAGCAATGACAGCAGTGACTGGACTGTACTGCATGATGGCTATGCTGAATGGGTGATTGGACCAAAACTAATCATGAACATTGTTTCACAACAACAAATTACGCCATTAGATCTACTCATTTCCTTCCCCTATGATCCTCTCTTGCAGTTGTTCTATGGGAATGTGGACAAGGAAACACCAGTGATGAGTCAGTTTGCTACACCAGTGGTGGCGCGTTACATCCGCATTCTGCCTCAGAGCTGGAACGGCAGCCTATGTCTCAGAGCCGAGATCCTGGCCTGTCAGCTACCCAGTTAGTATTAAATATTCAAAAAGTATATATTAAATCAGTCATTTTAGTAGTAATTTAAATGCCAAAACTTTATCTCAGAAATATTCCCAAATCGTATATTGCCAAATATTTGATGGCTTTGCAACTTTTTGAGCTTTTGGTCATCAGACATACAGTATGCATTAACTTGGATTCCATTATGGATTTTTAAAAAAAACTTTTTACATTTTTTTTTTACAATAAACTATAAACTCACTTGTTCAGATGGAACCTCCAAAACTCTGGCTGTATCCTGGTACCTAAGTTACCTGATTCACAGGCCCCAGTCACACAGGCCTAGAGACTAGTCAGTGACCCACTGATAACCACTAGTTACAAGGGGAAAGCGTGTGTTTCCTAACCAGTTGATGAGTGGCTGTGGGAGGTTGCTGGCAGTTTGTAGGTGAAATTAGCTACAGAGAGCTATTCAGTATTCTATTCTGTATAAAAAAAGCCTCCTTGTAGATTGCTTTGGGCAGTAGCAGATTGTTAGAAGATGACAAGAACAGAAAAGTTGCCATCTTTCTTGCAAAATATCTGCTAGGAGGCTTTTGAAACAGCACCTTCTTTGTGACCAATTTCACAACAACAACAGCCAACAACTTCTTTGGGGGAACACTACATTTCTTTTGGATTAAGGCCAAATCTGACTTCATCTTTGTGTTATTGTTGCACAAACTTTCTGTTCAGAGTCAGTTCACAGAAAGATGCCATGAGATTTTTCTTCAGAATTTTCTCACATGATTCAGCATTTATTATTCTATTAATGGCCCAGATGCAGTAAGACACATCTAAATGACCATGCTACCCCATCATGTTTCATGGAATAAGGTTCTTATAGCAGAGTGCAGTGGTTTTTGATTTTTATCACAAAGGTGTGTCTGTAGTACAGACACTCAAACCAAAAAGTTGCCTTAGGTCTATCTTGTCTACAAAATATTATTCCAACAGCTTTTTGGCTCATCTGTGTGATATTTAAGCAAACTGCAGACAGGCAGCAGAGGACCTATTTTTGGTGAAAAGTGCATTCTTCCTGCACACAATTGTTGCTCAGGGCTCACCTGATCGTAGGGGAATTATTTTTGATGTTGGTAAATCCTTGTTCTTTATACAAACATATAAAAAAAGAAAACAATTTCGATTTCCCTTACAAATTCACTACTAATCCTCAAGGCTCACATACGTTTTCCCCTCCTAGATATGTAATATCTCAATAAAAAAAATTATGCGAAAATCAGATGATGTTTGAGGTTACTCTGAAATACAGAACACACATTCAAAATCTTTTCTCCTCATCTGTGGGTGAGTCATAGCTCTTTCATTCCACAGAGCAATATGTCACCACATACCGAAAGAAAGGAAAACATCATTTCTTTTCCCAAAGAGTGGTTCCATCCAACAGTGGTAATACACACAAGTCTGCTTCACAACATGAACCTCATAAACTCAGTGTTACATAAGCGCAATACAAGAGAAATGCTTGTGTTACCACTGGCTCGGGGAGAAGCACAACATTAACATCGACTCAGCAGCTGAAATGTTTCACTGCAAAGTATTTGTACTTTACTGTTTTTCTGACAACTGAGGTTTGAATTACTTTGAAGATTAACATTTTAACACATAGGTGGGTCATAATAAAAGCTGGATTACTTTACCACAAGTGATTGATTCCTCCATCTAGGAGTTCTTGGCATTTAAAGTCTGCCTTTAAAGTGGATCTATTCTGCCCATTTCTGAGATAACCATATTATGATATCTGCTCTCACTAACTTCAAACGGAGCCATGGGTAGAAAAACCTCTAATGTGGTTCACAAGGATTATTTATGCCTACACTGAAAATCTTCAACATTTTTGTAAAAGTATATATAATAAGAAAAAGTATAATGGGTCCCCTTAAATTAATTACAAATGCATAACATCTACTTATACTGCAGATCATTTCAATGGTGAAGTACTTCTGTTTCAATGTACCAAAAGCTCTCTTTCCACACGGCTAGTCTCAGTGTCAATTCTTCCAGGGAGCTACGACAGTGAGAACGAAGTCAACCCATCCGATGACCTGGACTTCAGACACCACAACTACAAGGAGATGAGACAGGTCTTTTTCTCACTTGGAATCCATCGCCTCTGCTGCGCATGTCCACCTCAGCCTTGCCTCTCTAGCAAAATGTCAAAACTTAAAAAAGCAATAATTTGGCAGCTATCCAAAGAATTTGTTTTTTTCCTTTGTTCTCTCTTATCCCAGATGATGAAGATAATAAATGAGGAATGTCCCAACATCACCAGGATCTACAACATTGGGAAAAGCTCCCAGGGCCTGAAAATGTATGCCATGGAAATCTCTGATAACCCTGGGGAGCATGAGACAGGTAGAGACTTGTAAATGGTACTAACAATAGATATATAAATCACTTTTCTACTCTACTTTGAGTGCTATTTAACATTCACCCACATTCACACTCCGATGTTTGCATCAGAGAGCAACTTGGGGTTCAGTGTACTATACCAAGGATAGGAGTATCACAGCACTTTTTTAATTAATAGATGAAGTTTTCCCTGAAAAGTAACTCTTTGTTTTTTGACTGGTAGACACTGCATCAGGTAATGTCTGCAATTTAATGTACGTGTATAAATATTTCCACCTTTACAGAGAAGTGTAAACAGCTTTGAACCAATTTATGTGCCTCTTAGTTCAGAAATGTAAAATGCATGGAAAATCCACCATGCTTGCTATGACTCAGTCTGTGTTAATAAGTTGTCTTGTTGTGTTTAGGTGAACCAGAATTTCGTTACACAGCTGGTCTCCATGGTAACGAGGCACTGGGACGGGAGCTTCTCCTCCTGCTGATGCAGTTTCTATGCAAAGAGTACAATGATGAAAACCCGAGAGTGCGTCGCCTGGTGGATGGTGTGAGAATACATCTGGTGCCCTCACTGAACCCTGACGCTTACGAGCTGGCCTACGAGATGGTATGATCAGAGGCTCCAAACCTTGGATGCCTACGTGATTTTGAACTAAAGATTTTTATCTCAGCTGTTTCAAAGAAAAAGTCGAGCTAATATCAGTCTTGGTGTGATCGGTGGCGGAAGCGTCTGTTCCACAAAAACTTTCATGTTGGCCAAAAGTTCCACTCAAACTTTATACAATTGTTTTCTATCACAAGGGCTACATGCTGACCAAGGACCATAACGCTGTCATGCATTTTGAGAAAATTATCCCCTTTTTGGCTCAAAAATTCAATAAAAACTTTAGATTGACCATAAAACCATTCAAGATAACCCCATGAAACTTTCACTATTACAAGGGCTAGCTTCACTAAGACTTTGACTCAGCCATCTCCGCTGATGTCAGTGTCAATTCTGGCTCGGGACACACACTCAAAGCCGGCCAGCCCAGGTTGCTCAGAGTTCACAAAGGCCAGGGGCTGAAGCCTCAGATGGAGCAAAAGTCTCTGAGGTGGCCTCAAGTGGGGCTATGGCTCATGGAGGTCAGCACAGCTCCACAAGAGACAGTTTCTGGGAAAGCCAGCTCTGGAGCAGACACAAACAGTCTCTGGGGAGGCTGGCTTGGAAACAGAAAATACAGTTCGTGACCTGCTTCCTCCTGGAAGAGGGAACTTGTAAATCTGTGGGAAGCAGATACCTCAGTCAGGTTGGACAGCTGGTCTTCAGACAAGGAGAGCAAGCTGGCTGCAGCAGTGCAGCTGAGATGATTCTGCATTTAGGAATGCTAAAATCACCGCAGGTGAAAAATTATATATAAACATAGTCCTTTAGCTACTTCAGCAACAGTTCAGTTAGCCAAGGCTTGCTTAATGCTTTTTGCCAAACCTGCCTTACTACAGCTTCCTTGCATTCAGGGCAGAAATCAGCTAACAAGTCCCCATACACCACCAGTTTTCACTCCAGTTGCTCTTTAGAAACAACACTTGGTCATGTCTTTCTGTCGTGTATGGCTATGTGGTTGGCAAGAGATAAACCAAAAGTGTAGGACTCAGAAGACAAAATGTGAACTCAAAAACAGCTTTAATGCTGAAGTCTTTAGTAAAACAAAAATACAAAACAAGGCAGTGCTGGAACCAGGAATTCCAACACTAGGAATCTAGAGTCGAAACACGGAATGAGGGAACGCACAACCGAGAGCGAGAACGTGACAATGGGCAAAGGGAACACTGAGGTAAAAATGCACACAAGATAATGAGTCAAGGGCAAACACCTGGGAGGACAGCTGAAACTGATAAAAGAAGTCAAACCTAACATGTGACATAGAGAAAAATCATGACCAAAATAAACCAGAAAGTAATTATCAAATACAGAGCGCGACACAATCATGCACAGCAACTTATACATGGGGAAACCCTGGAGAGGGCCGAGAGCTGTGAGAAAATAAAGAGAAAAGGTCTGAATAACCAAACCCCAAACTTCTTTCTGCATTTCTTGTTTACACTTGAAATGTTTACAAAGTCATTAGTAGAGTTTTACTCAAATATTTGATCTCACAGCAGTGTGGTTTCTTACATGAGCTTTTTTTTAAGAAAAAAATAGTTTGGGCCTTTTCATATAGTGCAAAATGAAGAGCGACACAGAGGAAAGGGCCACCCGGCCCCGGCATGTGCTTATTCACCACAATCCACACATTTTAAAAAAATATCTAGAACATTGAGTTGGTGATGCTAAAGAGCTACATGTAGCATCTTTAAAATGACGCCTAACACCGTCCTCACTCCTGTCCTGCAGGGGTCAGAGATGGGGAACTGGGCACTGGGCCACTGGACTGAAGAAGGCTATGACATCTTCCAGAATTTCCCAGATCTAAACAGCATCTTGTGGGGAGCTGAAGACAGAGGCTGGGTGCCTCGTATCGTGCCCAATCATCACATCCCCCTTCCAGAAAATGTTTTCAATAGCTCTGTCAGTTTCTTTACTGTTCTTAAGAATGTTTTTTGGTTTTGTTTTGGGTCTTTTTATGTTTTACTTCCATACAAATGTATTGATTCTAGCATTTGTCTGCTTTTTGCTCTTTTAGCTTGCAGTTGAGACAAAAGCTATCATTTCCTGGATGGTGCGCAACCCTTTTGTTCTGGGAGCTAATTTGCAAGGAGGAGAGAAACTGGTCACATACCCTTTTGACATGCAGCGCCCACCAAGTTCTGTATGGCAATTTTACTAAGAAGAGCTAAATAATACACCTCAACAGTACTCTGATGTAATAACTATACTGTCTTAATGTTTAAGCTAACTGACAGCCGCCGTTGGAGAAATAATGCAGAAATGAACGAGGAGACCTGGGCTCGAATTCAGCGGCAAAATGAAGGCGCTCTGAGGGAGACCCCCGATGATGCCATGTTTCGGTGGTTGGCAATGTCGTACGCCCACAGCCATCTCACCATGACAGAGACCTACCGAGGCTCCTGCCATGGTGATGATGTCACGGGAGGACAGGGCATCTCTAACAGAGCCAGCTGGAAGCCAGTGGTGGGCAGTAAGTGTCAACAGCAAAAAGGCAGTAAATGAAAGCTTCTGCAGTAACTTATACACAACAAATTTGTGTCAAGGACACAATTTTATAATCGAATTTTTTGAGTTGTTCAAGAATCGTTGCAGCCCTAGATCATTGAGCAGCAGTATGGTTTCATGCCAAGAAAGAGCACTCCAGATGCAGTGTTTTCCCTGAGTGTTGATGGAGAAGTATAGAGAAGGTTCTAAGAAATTGTACTGTCTTTGTCGAGCTGGAGAACACATATGATAGGGTGCCAAGAGATCAATTGTGGTACTGCATGAGGAAGTCAGGAGTGGCTGAAAGGTATGTGAGGCTGTTGTAGGACATGTATGAGAACAGCAAGACAGTGGTGAGGTGTGCAACTGGTGTGACAGATGGACTCAAGGTGGGGTGGTATTGCATCAGGGATCTGCTCTGAGCCCCTTTGCGTTTGCAGTGTGATGGACAGGATGACAGATGAGGACGAGCAGGAATCTCTGTGGACTACTGTGCTCTGTAGTGAGAGTAGGGGAGCAGGTGGATGAGAGCCTATAGAGGTGGAGGGATGCTCTTGAGAGAAACACACTTCCACAGGAGCAAGATGAGAGTCGGTAGAAGTGAGACAGAATGCATGTGTGTGAATGCGAGGGAGACAGCTTGAAAGGTGAACATGCAGAGAGTAAAGATAGTGACAGTAGATGAGTTTAAATAGTTGGGGTCAAACATCCAATGCAATAATAGACAGTGCAAAAGAGAGGTGAAGAAGAGAGTGCAGGCAGGGTGGAGTGGTTGGAGATGAATTTCAGAGTGATTTGTGACAGAAGGATAGCGGCAAAAATGAACGGGACAGTTTAAGATGGTGGTGAGACCTGCTATGTTGAAGCAGAGACACATCTAAAACCTGCAGGACACCAGCTCTCGAGGCCTGGATGTGAGGATCCCTGTGCTTTGATGTACGGTCTGGAGACAGTGGCACTAACAAAAGCACAGGAGGCTGAGCTGGAAGTGGCAGAGTCGAAGATATTTAAGGTTTTCACCGGGAAAATGAATATGTTAGAGGGACAGCTCAGGTTGAGAGGTTTGGAGACAAAGTTAAAAGCAGGCTGAGATTGTTTGGACATAATCAGAGGAGGGATACTGGACAAAGGATATTGAAGATGGAGCTGCCAGGCAGGAGGAAAAGAGGAAGACCTCAGAGGAGGTTCATGGATGTTTTGAAGCAGACCATGTAGAAGGTTGGTGTGACAGAGGAGGATGCTAGAGAAAGGGTCTGTGGCCACCCTTCAAGGGAGCAGCTGAAAGAAGATGAAAGGAAGCATTACATCAAGAACATCAAGATGGGCTTTACTGACAGCAAGAAAAATGTTGTCAGAGCACAGTGGTAAGAGGAAATGAATTTTTCTAGTACAGTCGCTCGGTCCCTGAGCTGCCGGAGGTGCCGGCAGCTCAGGGACCACTGGCTCTGTATTC
>VUQK01005950.1:30501-42547 GCA_015106715.1 Bujurquina vittata | reverse complement strand
CATCAGAAGAAACTGAAAGAATCGCGTTAAAAGAGGAAGCTGAAGAAAAGATAAATCCTGATATTAAGAATCTCTTTCACGAGAGCGACCTGTGCTGACATAGGCAACATTATCCAGGCTTGTTTTTTAGTGTTGGAGAGGAACCGGAGAACATGCAAACTCTGCACAGAAAGGCTCTAACCAAGAATTACACAGGAACCTTCTGCTGTTAGGCCGCTGTGTTAACCACTGAGCCAACGGCTCAAGCATCGGGCTAAAATAACAGATGTGGTGAATGTTGTTTTTCCTGAGACGTGAACTGTGGCTCAAGTTAAAAAAAAAGAAAAAAAGAAAAAAAATAAGATATGAGCTTAACTGAAGAAGAGTATTTAAATGCAGACCATAAGAAGAAGAAGGAAGCAGGTGGATGGCAAGCACCACTTGATCTGACAGCCTGCGATGAGAAATTCACAGCAATTACTGGAAAAAAAAGCGTAGGTTAGGTTTTGCCAAGAAATAAAAGTTTAATACAATTTCTGGAACTTTTATGTATTTTTCTTTTTTTTTGGCCCTTGAGATGAAAATCTAATTTTAAGGAAGACCTGGCCAAGACAGTACACCTTTGGAAAGTTACAAAAATTATAAAATCAAACATAACATAACATGATCAGACATGGGAAAAAATACAGCAAGAAACACAACATAAATTGCAAAATGTTTCATAAGGGAGACAAATACATTCAACTTTAGTGGGCTCTGAAGATTTTTGCAAAAAAGACAATGCTATTCCACCAAGATCAAAAAAATGCTGAAGAGCAGCTCAGAGTCTGTCCAGTATGGCTTTATTATATTATAGTAAGGTAAAGCCCAAACCCATTCAGTTAATTAAAAATTTTTTTACATGTAACCACAAGACACAATTACTATAGTGATAGCAGGTTTCAGTCTTAAGATGTGTTTAAATTTTTGAGGACAGCTTGGCCGTTTGTTCATACACATGGTTTAGGCGGGTTTATAGGTTCATGGTATTTCATGAACATTTGAGCGTCTTCTATAAGCTCTTGAAGAGCGTCAGCTCTTTAACATCTTCAAGGTGGTCCTGGCACATCGAGACCTGTCAGGATTGGTGTGAGTTGTTGGGTTGAAGTGTGATTGGCGGTTACATCGCCTGGGAAGGGCTCTCAGGTCTGCATCATGGGTTGGTGTTGTAGGCCAACACCTTAGAGCATGTCTGGGCATGTTAGGACCACCTCCAAGGTTAAATGACCTCGGACGCTCCATCCGCTTTTAGAACTGAAGGAGCCGGGATGAGAGGTGAAATGTCTTCAAGAACTCAAAAGAAGTCCAGTTGCATTTTACTTAAGCACTACAGACGACCATGACCTGAATGAGTATCTACGCAGTTTGTGCGCTCTGTTTCTAAATTAGGCTGTTCTGCCCTAAACTGCTGCTGAAAGGTTACAAAGTGTGTCCCCCGTCCCCTCCTGATCAAGAGGAGGATGACAGTGCCGAGATGAGAGGAGCTACCTTAATGAGGTTTGAGGGGATGGTGATGACAGCTCGCTGTGGCGTGTGTAATTGTGCGTACATAAATCTTTGGCATAGATGCATGCATTAGCTTCGCAGCAACTTACCCTACAGAATTCTGCAGATTGGTCTGTGGTCTTTTGTTTTTGCTTGATTTGCACTAGCACATCATCACCCCCAGCTCTTCAGAATAATTTACCAGGACATCATTTACACTGAGTTTGGATTACCAAATTTCTCCTTTAGTTTATTGAGGAGATACATGAGAGTCTGGATTTTTATTTGGCCTCAGAAGACCTGGGCTCTGATTCTGCTTTCTGTCTGGACTGAGCTGAAAGTGATGCTTTGAAGCCATTTCAAACATGTTTTTTTTTCCTCTCTTTTTTTTTCAAAACTGCTGTTGATTCCTTTTTTTCCCTCTCCTCTTCACTTCGTTTGAAGCCTTGCTGCCGGCCATTTCCCCTGAAGGATAAGCTTGCGCCTATGAGTGCCGAACTCGTCAGATGTCGTTAGTTGCGATGCATGACATTTACACGCCTTTCGTTAATTAACAGAAGGAGCAAAAAAGGCAGGAGTGAAATGTTTCTTAGGACACACTGGAAGATGGAACCATGACATTACCGGCAGCACTCCAATTAAAATACTGAGTTTAAAAATACATCTCTGCTCTGTGCAGAAGTTCGACATGGGAGACTCTGAGCGAGCTGTTTACTTGTCATTCCATCACGAAAATGCAGACAAAAGAAAGTGCTGGAAAATGAAGAAAGTGGCTATCTTCCCTCGAAGAGCCTTGCGTGTATTCTTTATTCTTATTTTCAGGGTACTTTATATTTTACAGCAAAGTAGAGCAAGCTAACAAGGTCAATTGAATGTGCTTGTGTTCCCTTTGAATGTCCACATGAATTTACGTGTCTCAATGTTTCTATTTTCTGTGGAAAAGATGTCTTGGTCAAGCTAACCGTTGCACCAATTAGATGACTCTAGCAGCCTAATTAATGCACCCATAAGGATATCTCTTGATTTAACAAACATGAATGCACATATTTTCTTAAAGTATTATTTCTTTTTCTAATGAGCACAGACAAAAGAAAACACTGTAGCTAAAGAGAACCGCATGTATTTGCTGAACCCATCTACCTCTGAACTCACCAAGCCCTGGAGCTAACGCATAATCTACAGTGATATACACAACTGCAAACCATTCTTTCAAGTCTGATCACAGTCACAAGGAGTCTGATATAACAAGCCAGCACATTTACAGTACGGCTGAATCACCAGAGATATTAATTGACTGTGGGAATCATCAGATTTATAGAGTGTGGGGGGAAAAAAAGGAGCTGTTTGACTTAAAACTTAATGACTAAGAGATTCCATCTGCTGCAGATCATCTGAGTTTGTTTTGAGGCAGGGGAAAAACACACACACTCTAAACAGGCCCTGAAGCAGCTCACACTGCAGAGGTTCGTCTCATTTACGGAGTTTATCTGACACCCTCATGCGGGATGACTTCACCGAGCAAGTTTCTCTTTGGTGTGCTAGTGGAGGATCGGTGAAGTGGCCGTGCTGGGTGTTACTGAATACACGTTCAAAGCTGTATATGCAATTAACAGCGAAAGCAATTAGGTGCATCAAATATAAGCAAATTATTTGTAGCGATGCATGAAAGTTATTCACAAAATGGGGGGGGGGGCAGCTTGTTTCGGGCATAGATGAATTGGGGGGCTGAACGAAGGCCCAGTTTAAGATAAATAAAGATTATTTTGGATTGTGAATCATGCAAAGCTGCTCTAGTAGTTGCTGTTAATTCAGGAATCAAAATATGCTGGGAAATGAACACAATGGGGCCACCCACTAGAACATTGGTGAGGCTGCAGCACTCATGTTGGACCTTTCATTGTAGTTCATTCCAGATGTGCTGGACAGAGGTTAGGTCAGGGCTCTGTGCAGGGGTTCTTCCTCTCCAAAAAAAACAGTGGGACCAGAACACGGGCTGTGGCTTTGTGTTTGAAGACATTGTTATGCAGAAGCAAAGGAGGGTCTTTCCTAAACTGTTAGCACATTGGAAGCAGTCTGTAATTTCACGTAATCACTGTGTGCTGTAACACTCAGCCCTCTCTTCACCTGGACTAAGGATTTGCCAAAAAAGTAAACACAGAAAAATTGCTACTCACTAAATGTTGACTCTGGCTAGTCTCAGATCTATAAAAGATGACTTGGAGTGTGTTCAACTACAAATATTGAACAGCGATCCTGCAGACTTGCATAGCCTGGGAAGGGTCAAAGCAGACCAAGTGCTGGCACTCACTGATAAATAGATGTCTTGTTTATTGTTGCCTCAGCCATCCCAAGCAGAAACAACTGATATCAGTGAGCGCTGACATTCTGTTTTCTTTATATCTATAATTACCAGACCTCTTGAAGGCTTATATCTCTTCACCAAACCTCCTCCTCGCTATCTTCATCCTTTTCCAGGTACAGGAGCCGCAGACAGACAGGCAGCTGATTGAGACGTCTCCAGTCCTCCAAAAACTGACCAGATTTGAAGAGTCTATTGGAGTTTTGTTCACGCATGTCCGCCTGCTGGCCAGAGCCTTCACCTTAAGGACCGTGGGCTTTAACCACCTCACCCTGTAAGTGCCTTCACTGCTTGTTTGTGGATAATAGAGTTACAGCCAATTAAAATGCAAAGTGTAGCGCTCACTGGCCAGATGTAATTTGCAGGGATGCTGTAGAAATAGCCAGACTTTATCTGCCGCTCCCTTCAGAGGTGATGAGGCATGATGCATTATAATGTATACTATAATCTGAAATGCTGGGAGTTTTATATGTTGAGCATTTTAAATTGTTGTATCTGTTATGAATGCGGCAGCCGCCTCCTCCCACATCATCATTATGTTTACCCCCTGCAGCTTATACATGTTCTTGCCGTCACTAAAGCGGCCTCTATAACAAATGATGTCTTGAATGTCATGTTCAAAGTTCCTGAGTAAAAGATGGCTTCTTTTATTGTTGCTACAAAGCCCTAATCCAAGGGGTTCCACAGCCGAGAGAGAGAGAAGCCTAAGGGACTGTGAAGTCCTCGTATTTGTAGTCTGTGGTACCTGTGAGGCCACAACCCTGCTGTCACATGGGAAAAGGGGGGTTTGATTCATCTCTTATTTCACTGTCCACCCTGTGAACTCTTAGATTCTCATTTAAAGTGGATGGGTTTTTCTTTTTCTTATTTTCTGTCATACATTCTTACAGTCGCCGATGCTCATTTTACATGTGGCACAGATTTCAAAAACTCATGTCACCATTTAGGATCCGCCTATTGCTCCGTTTCCGACAGTTTTTTCCTACTCTTGGATCTTTCTGATGTCATAGAGAGGCTTCTTAATGTAGTGATCTCGAGTTACAGGCTCTGTAAACAGATCCCGCCCTGCTATTGCAAAAGTCTCGTTTTAGGGTTAATCTTGAGCCTTTACTCACAATCAGAGAATCAGAGAAACCAACGTTATGCTGATTCTTGGGCTGCTCAATTAGATGTCGATCATAATTGTGGCTTCAAATATGAATATAAAAACAAAATAATCTGGGAAAAAATATTATGTACCGGTATTTATTTTTGCTACAAATTTCTTGTTCTTTTTTCTTGTGTTTCCAGTACAACAGTGTGTGTTTCTGCTCCTCCTTAAGTCTTGATTTCGGTAAGATTAGCGGTTGACTGCACCTGCCTCTGTTTTTGGATCACTCCAGATCACCCAGGGCCCCTCAGGGTCTGGTTTCAGTAACGCATGTTGGCTCTCAGTTTGGGCTATCTGTTGCTCAAAGCTGGACATGCCGGTCTTCGGCCCTGGTTGCACCAGCAAACATGTCATGATGGAAGCAGACTGGTTGGGACTGTGTTAGACCCTAATTTTCCACCCTCTGTCCTCCACCACCTCCACCTTTTTAGATTTTATAGCATTTAGAGCAGCCTTTGCTCATTCTAATATTTCCCATATGTGGACTGCTCATGCATTTTGACAAACTCTCCACTGGTCATCCATGGCCCACTGGCAGTGCTCCACCAACTGGGCCCGCCCCACAGTTTAAGAACCAACATCCTATTTGCTGGCTCGATTGCCAGGTTGTTACTGTAGCGGTCTTCTAAATCATTCAGCTGCTTCCTTAGAGAGGATCTCGTCCCACAGTTGGATGCGTTCCAACTCCGGGACTGTAGCTGGCATCGGTAGTCGTCCTCCTCTGTGCTCTCCACTGTGAACCAGTTAACAGAATCTGCTGCAGGTGGAGATCAGGTTCAAAGAATGCAGGCTTAAGGCGCACTTCTGATTTGGCTTTGCTGTCAAATCGTCAATTTTGCTTTGGAAGTGATCCAGAAATATCAGCGTGGCAGTTTAACGCTGGGTGAATTCACTTGGATAAGTTATGGATGGAGGGAATTTTACTTCACTCATTAAAATAGCAGTGTCCAGCAATGAAATATGTAGCTGGAGATGAGCATTTAAGTCCATGCATACAACTTATAGTAACTCTGAGGTGTGAGTTTGCTCTGTTTCTCCCCTGGTAATTGCAGTGTTTCATCGCAGTGCTGTGATTTAAGTCTCACATTGGAACAGTGGAAATGTTTTTCCCCCTCCCCTGTTTTGACATTTGTTCAATAGTCAGTAAAGTTACAAACTTCTACAAGGACGACTTCAAATTGATCAGGAAGAGAGCGGCCGGGTCTGCCCGAAACGAGCACGTCGTTATTGTGTAGCTGCGGTGTAACCCCTGCTCGTTTACTCGTCAAACGAAAGGCTGAAAAGATTGCAATTTTCATACCAAAATGTTTCCGCTAATAAGACCGTTCACTCCAATTTGAGGTGTTTCTGATTCCGACTATGAGAGGGTTATTTGCAGCTGGAGCTTAACTCACTTCTGAGCTCCACAAAACAACACAATAGTGAGTTTGACAGCTAAAGCAAATTAGCCTTGGCAGCACACCTCTGATATCTTAT
This sequence comes from Bujurquina vittata, assembly GCA_015106715.1. NCBI lineage: Eukaryota > Metazoa > Chordata > Actinopteri > Cichliformes > Cichlidae > Bujurquina > Bujurquina vittata. The sequence continues at coordinate 36,059 of VUQK01005950.1, read as the reverse complement.
TGGCAGGCTGCACTCTGTAATTGCTTGCTTAGATTTAGACTAGGACATTGTGTGTGTGTATGTGTGTGTGTGTTACATTCACACACACATTGCTGTGCATGTTCTAATCCATCACTTAAATGTCAGATCTCCCCACTCAGGGTCAGTAAAGTTGATTAGAGGTCCAGAGGTTCGTCTCCTACTGAGCTTCACTTTAAGGACTTTCAAAATCAAGGTTGATGCCGGCGATCTTTTCCAACATGGTGACGTCACAATTTAAAACTGCAGGGCTGGAAGTTTAAGTTAATGTATTTTTTTTATTTCCCATAATTTTATTGTTGCTTTTCCTGGAGCAAAAACGAACAAATTAATATATTTTCCGGGTAATTTATGTTCAGTAGCTCATTAGTAGCCAAAGGCATGTTGACCTAAATAGAGCCGACTGACTTGAAAGCTGGAACTGAGCAATGGCTGCCCAAAAGGACCAAAGGTTACACCAAAGTGGGTCAGGCTGTCGCGATAGAGAGAAGAACAAGGTCAGAAAACGGAAAGGAGGGTCACGCAAAAAGGTAGGCCGCAGATGAGGAGACGGGACTGACCTAGGACAAGCTGACCTAGAAGAAGACAGTACAAGAAGCAGAAGGGGGGGGGCTGACGGCGTCTTGATGAGGCAGAAACCGGAGGCTACAGTCAGACAGTAGTAATGGGGAGCTGCCCCCCAGGCGATGAGCTTCCTGTCTCCTCTCACAGCAGAAGAGCTGGTGCTGCAAGAATCTCGCCGCTAGTGAAACGGATGAAACAGGGGTCCGCTTCTGTCTTTGTGTTCAGTGTTTGTTCGGTGAAAATAAATTTCACTGTGCAGCTTTGAAGGCGTTTGAAACATTCATGCTGTTGATATATTATACAGCAGATTTAGGTTCACAGTGAAAGTTAAAGGAAATTAGTGAATAAAATATTTGTGGTGCAGGCCCCTGTGGAAAGCACGCTAATGTATAAAAGCACCAATAGGTGTTATTCTCCAACCTTTAATCCCTGCAGATTATGTAATAAAAGGGGTTCTGGTGTGCTCTTCATATTTTTATTGTTGGACTCGTGAGATTCACAAATGTTACTCATAATAATTCTTTATCTTGTACTGGGCCTTGATGCAAGAGCTTCATCACATGTTTTCCAGGAGTTTCTGTCAGATTAAATCTTTGACAGCCCAAAATGTTCTCCAAAGCTCGTCGAAGATCTGTTCAGGACTTATGTTAAAGTTTGACATCACTGACATCATCTTACCCAGTGTATAACAATTGGTCTTTCCCAAAAAATGCTAAAAAAATTGTTTATTAGTGTTTTCATTTGTTTCATCTATTTTATTTCTGTAGAAATAGCTTTGGATGTACTGACGTTTCTTCTTCCACTTCTATTTTTCTACACAGCCGGACGTGGTACATTTAGTGCACATATTACTGTTAAATCTTTAAGAGGAGTACATGTTTGCATAATCCACGGTGTGGAGTTACAGCACAAGTTCATGTCTTCTCTCAGCACTCACACATCAGTAAACAGTGGTGATCCTGTCCCACTGGAGGCCATACGTGCTAAAACATCGTCTCCACCGTATGTAACAGATAATGTGTTACACTTCAGATCATGAGTGTTTCTCTCCTCCTTCATACTTTTCTCTTCCTGCCAGCATTAACTTCTAGTGCACGTTTTATTTATTTTTTGTTTTGTTTTAGCTGTTTTGTGCCAAAGTTTAATCTGGACTTCCAGACCACTGGATTGCACCGCTGATTCATGCATAAAGGCGTGTTCAGGTTGCAAAAGTATGTTCTTGATTTCGTTACATGTTGTGAAGCAGCCATAAAACTGCTTTTCGGCAAAGTGTCCAGTTACTTTGTTACCTTTAAAAATAAGTGAATGTGTCTAAATTTGGCTGGAATTTCTACAATACTTTTGTTAAACTTATTGCATAAAAGCTGACTGTTTGTTGATGTTGTTTTAACCTCTCAGCTTTAGGCATTTTTTTTTTAAATGCGTATGTGATTTTCAGTTTACTTTAGTTTGAAAATATTTAGCAATGACGGCTCTTTAATCAAATGACATTCCACTACTTTAAAAAAAATTGCCTAAGCATAAGAGTGAATGAGAGCTCAAAAAATGCAAACTTACCCAACTTTCACCCCCTAACATCACATAGTTTATTAAATAGTTTCTAAATTAAGCTTTTATATCGCTCCAGTTCTATTTTCAAATTTTGGCCAACATTTTTCACGGTTAATTTCTTTTTTCAGTGCAACTTTGCTCGAAGGGACCCTGAGATTTCTTTCTGAGTTCCATTTTAAATTAAAACTGATCTTTTCATGTGGTGCAAATGATTTTCATCCTGCACCTTTTTCTGGTTTGCCTAAAACCACTCCAACTCTGCATGTTGGGGTCCAAAGTGACCGCGCCACTTGCCCCCCCCCCAGAAGTAGTTGCCAATTATACATTTGAAGCTTACACAAGCACGCACATATGAAACAAGAACGCTATTTACCAAAGAAGCAGAAAAATGGGTTTAAAAAATGGTGCGCTTGCCCCTTTTGGAGCGGGCAGCATTTCGCCGCCTCTTCAGAGGGCCTGTTAAAGGTATTTTAGATCAAAGTCAAAGGCGAATAAAGACCTCAGCTCCACACTTTACTTCAATTTCCCCCCACCTTACTGGAGCATTGTGCCTCTGCTGTTGAAGTGAATAAGGGATGGCTCTTTGTGCCGCTTCACACAGCGACGAATTCCTCTTTGACCCACTCTATCGCTTCTTTTCCCCTCCATCTCTTGCCTTTTTTCGTTTCATCTCTCACTGTCACTCCCCTCTTTGCTTCCCCGCTCTGCCTCCTATTGGAGGTGAAATTAGCTCAGGCTACACCTTTTCAATCTTTTCCTACCCAGCATATTCTTCCTGGCATCCCCCGCTTCAGCCAGCTATCAAACGGTATATATGATAGATTTGGGGCCTTTGCTGAGGTACTGGATGAAAACTGAGTGATCTCTGGCCTTTGTTCCCCTCTTCTAACCCCCTCCTATCCCACCTTACATCGTCACGCTCTCATGAGCTGTGGCAGAGCCTGTTCGTTAAGAAGCTCTGTGATTATTTTTAATGTGGAGTCTGCATCCGGCAGTGTCCCTTCACTCCTAATGAAGCTCCGTCCTGGGCCTCAAAGACAGTGAAACCAAAAAAAGGAGCTGTTCCAAGTCCTCCCTGCATTAACTCTTCTGTGATCTTCGAGTTCATAGCAATTAAAATCGGTTCCTTCCTTCCTTCTTGTATTAAACATTTATATATTTAAAAGGAATTTGAGCAACAAGTGAAATTAAATTAAATAGTGTCGGGGAAAACCAATCGATCCGAGGACAGCACCATGACGCCAGGGCTTTTGCCGAAGTTCTCCCTCTTCTTCTGCCTTTTTCTGCCATCATAAAGTCAAAAATACATACAGTGAACTAAGATTTGACTAAAAGCACTACTTGCCAGATCTTGGACAGTTTTTGTTAGGGATGGGAGACTAATTCAGAGCCCGGGGCTGATAATCAGTCTCATCTCCCCGCTTACCTCAGTAGTGCTTCCAGCATGGCAGCCAGTGTTATTGTTATCGTGAAATTAATACTGCATTTTCATTTCACCAGACGCCTCAAACATCATCTTCTGTGTCAACCTCTGAAGGTCATCGCTTGCATTGGGACGTAAGAAACCAGCTACAACTCTGAGGCCAGAGGAAGTGCGTCAAGCCTGTTCGCTATTTTGTTTGACGTTCACACACGAATTCTTGACGACCCATTGCAAAAAATGCCAAACATGTCGCAGACTCGCAAGTTACTTATGAGTTTTTCAGAGGGCAAACGTGATAATACTGTTACGAATAAACTCGTTTTCTCTCTTTTACGTGGTGATTCATTGAGTTTTGGACCTGTTGGTGCAGTTCAGCAGCTGTAGTGTATATTTTTCATGGTAAATGCCCTGTTACTTATATAGTAACTTATATAGTATGCACTTTACTCCACCTGAGCACTCAAAGCCAAATTCACCCATTCACTCACCACTTTATTCTATGCCTCTGAGTGCTTTCTAACTGTCTTGCACACACTCAGGCCCACCGTCTCGCCCAGGAACACTTTGATACACGTACAGGCGGCGCTGAGGACTGAGCCACCGACCTTCTGGTTGGCAGACGGCCAGCTCTGCCTCCTGAACCACAGCCGGCCTGAGATAAACAATCGGTCAAAAGAAGAAGAAGAAAAAAAGATTAATCAAAAATCTAGACAGACTCTGTTTAATATGCTGTAACTGCAGTTTCACTCAGTTTTAACCTCAGATCTCTTTGGCTGCGGCTCATAAAAGGCAGAAGCGCAAAAAATTGGACAATAAACTTTGGCCCTTTTTCTCTTTGATGTCAACCTCCTCCTCATCTTCTTCCTCTGCATCTTCCCCTCTCATCTTCGGACTGCCCCTCCTGCAAGGAGCTCTTAGCTGTAGATGGATATGCGCGCTGCGAATATGCCTCCCTGCTTGCACGGCACTCGCTCACGCCCACCCTGCCCGACGCTTCCTGCCCGCCTGGCATGGCACCGGCCCACATCTGCAATGCTAATCTATAATTCTGTTTAATTAATGACCATTACAGTAGCAACAGCAGTTGCGTGCCCCCCCTCGTCCTGCCCTGTCTAGCACTGTGCAGGGAGCTGGAGTATGCTCCCTGCCTTTCACTGATGGGGAGAAAGGCAGGAAGCTGATGTACAGTATCACTGTGCTGCTGTGAGCTTTTTCTAGGAATTGTTGGAGGGTTAAAAGATGTTCTCTAAAGCTGTGCGCACGGTTGCTGCCTTTGTGGGCTTAGGATTTTACCAGGCACTCCTGCAGGTGCGCCACAGTTTTTTTTTAAAAAGCATTTTTCTTTCTTCTTACCTTTAAATTTGAATTGCAATCAAAGCTGAAGGATTTCTCCATAAAGGCCCGCTACTTCAGACTGCTTCCGAATTGTCACACAACCTGTCAGTGCAGCTGTTCCCAGAGGCCACCCATGAAATGTACATCAGCCGACTTCACCGTTTCTGTTGAAAGACTAAAAGCTTGGTAGATTTGTCGAGAGAGCATGATGCCTTTCATGCCCCATTGATGTGTAGCTGAATGACCTCATGTGAAACATTCCCCGTTCCCATTTTTCCCCCTCCTCCCATCCCTGTGCTGTTTCATTTCCCACTTTATCCTTCTGTAACCTTGCGTTTTTATTTCCATCACTTTCCTCTGTTTACCTCACTCCCCGTTTCTTTATTTTTCTTATCCAGAGGCCACAATCAGAGGATGGAGTTCCTGGGAGACTCCATCATGCAGCTGGTAGCCACAGAATATCTCTTCATCCACTTTCCTGACCACCATGAAGGGCATTTAACAGTAAGATCAAATCACTTAAAACACTCCCCTTAGGCTTTTCCCACCTGCAGGCATGTACCTTTCACTTCATCTTCATCTTTATACTCGTGTTTGGTCTTTATTTCACCGTCTCCTGCTTTCTGCATCACCCCCCCCCCCCTTCTTTTCTTCCCCTCCCCCCTTC